>VOQZ01000612.1:0-88928 GCA_008079305.1 Phytophthora palmivora
TAGAAGAGGATGCTTCTTGTCAGAAGACGTTTCTTCAGCATTTGCTGAAGCGACTGGCTCATGCCACTCAAAGATGAAAGCTGCCTCTGAACGCAGGAACCGTCGAACAAGAACAAACCCACCACAACGAAGACGTGAAGCTTTCCGTCATCTTTGAACCAACAAAGATGACCCAGCAATTCCAAGCGCCAGGGGACCATCAATGAGTATCGCACGCTTGCTCAAGAGACTGACCATTCGAAGACAGATGAGCGATACCACATAAATCGATGGCAACAGTAAGTTGATAATAGTGAGCTCTAGCTGAGCGTGTACGAACCCATGCTCGGATGTACGCATGCTCGAAAAAAACACAATACCTTGGACCGACTGCAAAGGTAAATTTGAGCCGCTCAAATAAGCCAGAGAGTGCCTTTTTGTTTGAGTCACACTCCTTCACGTTAGGAAAATGTGAAGCACGTTATAGCCAGAAACCAGAGAATCCATCCAACGAGTAATGTCATTCCAAAGATTTCCCACTGGTAGTTCGTGAGGTCGCTCAATGGTGTGATCTTTAGACCAAAGTGCGCGCACTCCACTCAACGGTCCACAAGCCTCCCAAGAAGTTCATTGCAAGCAACCATCCACCTAGGAGGAATGTCTTTATGGTGCCAAGTCCAGCAAGCGCCGAGCGCCACCGCGGCAGAATCTCCAGACAGAGTTGATGAATTGGCAGATCGCAATCGCTGTCGATATCCGCAATGCACGTTGAAATACGGGGTGCTTGTCGGTCAATAGTTTCAAGTACGACTCCTCACACATGGCTTGAACCAAAGAAGACGACTCCTGCAACACTGCGCTACCGCAGTGCGAAGGGACCATATTAAACTGGGTAAGATGATCAGCATTGGCATAGCAACTGTGAGAATAACTGCTTGTGGACGACACTCGCAAGCAATAATGCGTCGAATAAGCGGGAAGTTCTGCAGCGACTGCCATGTGAGGATCCACGTTGCACGTCCGAATGACAAGACGATTCCCATGACAGACACGTACACCACAAGGACACAGATGGCTTGCGTCAATGGCATCGTGACAATTGTGCTCATATTCTCACCCAACACAGCTCCGACATTGAACAGGAATCCCCAAAGAATTGCCAATGCTTGCAGCATCACATACACGAAGAAAGAATGACACGATCGTGCGTGAACTTTCGACGCGTTTGAATACCAGCTTTGGGAAATCCACAAACATGAGTCGCAGAGCCGCTTCCCAGCGTAGAATGCCCTCAAAAGTAACGTCGACGCCATAGAACCAGCTGTGTGGATCGAAAAGTGTCCAATTTGCGGTGAGGAGACGTAGATCCACGTCGCTTCATGCTATTGCTCTTCTTCCGCTTCTTTGAAGCTTCGTTGTGACGATCCACTGGGTCCCACAGAGACGCAGGTAGTGATGAGGACGTGGTGGGGGTCGTGAGCTACTCGTGGCGTCTATTGTGGACGGGGCCATTGGCTTGAGAAGGATCTGTCCTGTTGGCTTCTGAGAGACTATTGCTCGTCCTTCTCGATGCTTCTTGCAGTGCTTTGCTCTCTGCCAGCGCCGCCAACGGCACTCCCAGCGTCTTGATTAGCGGGTGATGGGAGCAACTCGCGTCGTTTGGTTACAGGAGAGTTTTGTGGTGTACACAGAAATCATATTCAACCAATGAGATCATTTATACGGTGGTTTCTACCAATTAGAAGGTCGGAAGGCGATGTCATCACAGAGCCTTTGCTTATGCGTCACGTGCGCCAAACTAGCTCATTTTGCTAGTTGGTAAACAGCATCGAAGATTGTGGCCCAATATGTGGACGTGTCGTTGCTGCAACACTTCTTGCAAGGCTGTGTCGATAGCGATGATAATGCGTGCATGTACTTGAAGTATCACTTCAGAAATAAAAGACTACATAAGTAGATGTAGCCATCTCAGTGATGCGACTCATGTAACTGTGGTTCAACGATTGAGAAAGCGGAAGTACCATCCGATATTTGGTTAGCAGCACCGACACAGCGGGTCAATGCACGGCAGGTCAATTCCCTATTCGCGAGCGGACACTGGTTTCTCGATGCTCCAGCAAGATCATACCAAACGTTGTAAAGGTAATCGCTTTCAGCAACCGAATGTACTCGTTGACGTTACATGTAGAACTGACTACCGGCGTCAGGCTATCGAAGCGAACTCTCTCTTGAAGCTGTGCACTTGAACTCCACAGTTCTTTCCTTCCTCCCTTTCATACAAGGGGAACGATCAATCGAGGCTGTGAAGCCCAATTTCCTCGACCCCCGAATTGACTGTTTCCCACGTGACGAATCAGACAAGCTGCGATACAGTTTTCATGATTGCGAAGCATTGCTGATTCACAAGCATGGAAACACGTACGTTGCGTGATGCGGCATCACTGATGCAACTAATCGTCATGTACATGTAAGCTTGCTGTGTTTATTGAAATGTGTAATGCACCTCAGTGGTTCGGTGAGATAGTCGCTAGCGTGCGTGAGTATTCCACACGGTGTTGCGGGCATCAACTACGGCGACCTTGCTATGACAATCCACCAAAGATACATGATACGCTCGCTGCTACTGGCGGTCAGCTTCTAAAGCAGAGTAATTGCGTGACGGCACACTCGATAGTACCGAGTTGAAACGAATGCGAAATACCGAGATTAGAAAGGAGCTTGACAAGTAGCTCTTCCTGACGTCGGCTACGTGGCTTGAGCACAGTGCTGCTGTCTGCAATGTTGCAAAGAGGCGTTACCTAAGCTCTACAAAATGCGTCCACGGCGGACCGATCTCGTGGAGGGCTCACTGCCACCACTTTTCCTTGGCGAAAACACCTCGGACTCAAACCACCGAGGTGGCGAGCTTCCAGCAACGAATCTTCCTGCAAACCTCGTCATCTCGCGAATGTCTCGAGTTTATGCGCCACCTCGCCATTACGACAAGAGCTCAGGCCAATCACAGCAGGCAACGTCAACATCCTGTTCGCATATTTCGGCTAGCAACCTGTACAATCACATATTTGTCTTTCAACCTTCTATATTTAATATTATTCAGGTTTACAGTAAAGTGGGATATCTGCTTCCATCCTTTTCAAACAATACAAATATCCCGTCAACACCCCTCCTCACTTCAACTGTCCCGGCTACAAGTAACCTGTGAGACTTTCACGAAATTACGAAATCCACAACGTCAGCGCTCCAGATCCCTCCCCTAGTTAGATCAATCTCATTCTGCTATAAGCCCTCAAGCTCGCAGGTCTCCGAACGCTTCCCCATCATGATCAACGACACGCCCGCCTGGAAGGCTCTAGCTGAGCACGCCACTGAGATCAAGGCCACGCACCTGCGTGAGCTCCTCACCGACGACGCGCGCAACGCCGCCATGCGCACGGAGCAGCAGGGCATTTACCTCGACTTCTCTCGTCAGAACGCCACGACCAAGACGCTGGATCTGCTGTTCGAGCTGGCTGAGGCCGCCGAGCTCAAGAAGAAGCTGCAGGCCATTGCATCGGGTGAGCACGTGAACGCCACAGAGGACCGCGCTGTCATGCACATGGCTCTGCGTGCCCCAAAGACCGAGAAGATCCTTGTGGACGGCCACGATGTCGTGCCGGATGTGCACGAGGTGCTGGAAGCCATCCGCGCCTTCTCTACTACGGTGCGTGACGGAAAGTTCGTCGGCTCTACGGGCAAGAAGCTCAAGAACGTCATCTCCATTGGCATTGGCGGCAGCTACCTTGGCCCTGAGTTTGTGTTCGAAGCTCTGCGTGAAGAACCCGTTGCCAAGGCTGCCGCTGAGGGTCGCAGCCTTCGCTTCCTGGCTAATGTGGACCTGTGGACGTGGCCCGCGCCACTAACGGCCTTAACCCTGAGGAGACGCTCGTGGTGGTCGTGTCCAAGACCTTTACTACGGCTGAGACGATGCTGAACGCCCGCACACTGCGCAAGTGGCTTGTGGACGACCTCACGAAGAAGGGCACGAGTGAGGCGGATGCTGTTGCTAAGCACATGGTGGCGGCCAGCTCGGCTGTGCCGCTTGTGCAGCAGTTCGGCATTGACCGTGCCAACATCTTTGGCTTCTGGGACTGGGTTGGTGGCCGCTACAGTGTCACAAGCGCTGTTGGTATTTTGCCTTTGGCTCTGCAGTATGGCTTCGACATCACAGAGAAGTTCCTGGCTGGTGCTCATGCCATGGACAAGCACCTGCTTGAGACCCCGCTTCGTAGTAACCTGCCCGTGATCATGGGTCTCCTTGGTGTGTGGAACTCGTCGTTCCTGGGCCACAGTTCGCGCGCTCTGCTGCCGTACTCGCAGGCGCTGCTGCGCTTCGCAGCCCACATCCAGCAGGTGGACATGGAGAGCAATGGCAAGCGCGTGACAGTGGAAGGTGTGGATCTCCCGTTCCAGGCTGGCGAGGTGAACTTCGGTGAACCCGGCACGAACGGCCAGCACTCGTTCTACCAGCTCATTCACCAGGGCCGCGTGGTGCCATGCGACTTCCTGGGCTTCTGCGAGTCGCAGAACCCCGTGCAGCTTGCTGGTGAGCCTGTGTCGAATCACGATGAGCTCATGTCGAACTTCTTCGCCCAGCCAGATGCTCTTGCCCGCGGCAAGTCACTCGAGGATCTCAAGGCTGAGGGTGTGCCTGAGAAGCTTCAGAACCACAAGCTCTTCCCGGGTAACCGTCCGTCGATCTCGCTGCTGTTCAAGAAGCTGGACGCTTACACGACCGGTCAGCTGCTGGCTCTGTACGAGCACCGCACCGTTGTGCAGGGCTCCATCTGGGGCATTAACAGCTTCGACCAGTGGGGTGTGGAGCTCGGCAAGGTGCTCGCCAAACAGGTGCGCGCGCAACTCAGCGCATCGCGCACGGAGAACGCCCCCGTCAAGGGTTTCAACAGCGCCACCGCCAGTATGCTCGAGGCCTACCTGGCCTACAAGGCGTAATTGAGCTGCGACCTCAAACGTCAACGGGAGGCTACACTCGTCTAGTGGCTTTGCTTGTTCTCTCTAATCAAAACGTCATAACTATCAGAAAACAACATCCAATTACTTTCGCAAGAAATATATCTGGTAGCAGTTTTTGTCAATACGTAGCCGTTTGGGCATACGTTATCATGTATCGGTGAACTAAAACCACGATTTTTGGAACGCGGAATCGTAAGTCGAAGAGAATGGGACTTGCTTAATTTTGGACGTCGACTCATTAGGCTCAAACATGGGTACATTTTTTGAAATTGGTACTACTACTAGACCACGACGAAGTTCTTGGCTAGTAAAGTTATAGTCGAAAAAGCCTTCAGTACAGCGTTTTGGTAGGAAGGCTAGTCTTTAAGATGAGAATTTTACAATCGCATCTATTGGACGTACCGCAAAAGTCGGATAGATTTGGCACCCGAAAAGATTTGGCACTCAGTCCTCACTGTATAGGGAAATACGGCCTACAAGAAAATACCACCTTGTTTTGAAACTGAAATCGTATTTAGCAAAATGGCTACACGATGACTTCCGTCGTGGAGACTGCGACAGCAGCAGGTTGTGGTGCTGGTCCAAACGGAATAAAGGGCCCAGCCTTGATAAAGGCGTTCTTGACGGTATCCGTTGTTATCGAGTGAAGCGCTTGCATAGACCGCTGGAACATGTCGTGTCGGCGATGGCTGGCAGTTCGTGGAGACTTAGAATAGAGCTCAGTGTAGCGAGCTCGCAAACTGCTCTTGAATGGAGCCATGACGTCTACATCCAGTGGCTGTGCAACGGACGTACAACCAGCAGGAACGTAGACAGTATACGTACCTATCTCGGCGAGACGGCGCCGCACCGCGACGCACTTGTGAACTTTAGGCAGTCCAGAATGAGGACACTAGGTCCGTGTACCTCGTATTGCCATACCTGCTCTATCCACTCGAGCATCACTCTCTCGCTAAACCAAGCCTTCGCTTGCACCGAAAATGTGGCCACGGAAGGCACACAATAGCGTTGTACTTCTCTGTGTACGTCATTTCCAGGCGCGCCAGCAAAGCCAAAATGCGGTGGAAGCATACGGCCGTCCACACAAGCAAGTAGCGCTGCTGTGCAGCGGTAACTACCTTTGCCTGCACCGTTGGCAGGGACGCGAGTCACCCCAACGAAGTCCACCGTTGTCGTGGCGCCAACATCGCAGTAAACAGCGGTTTGGTCCATGTTGTAGAGCACGTAGGGCGGCGGGGCACCGGAAGAAGTGTCCAGAAAGTGATCAATCAGCAGTGTGCTCACTTCAGAGGCAAACGCTTCTTGGAGAGCCAATAATTCGGGGTGTTTCTTGCGACCTGAGTGCGATATGCGTCTTATGGTCAGCCCATATCGCTTCATGAAGCGGCTACTGTGGCGAGGCCGATGAAACCTTTATCGCCCAGGGGGTTGTATAGCGCAGCCCAAGATGTTCCTCAGGGTGTAAACCCAGAGAATCGACTTGAGAGTCAACAGCAAGGCGATTGATCCAGAGGTTCGCAGCCGCGAAGCTTTAAACCCAGAGAATCACTCCCCTTGGTTGGCGTGGGTACCTCGTGTAATCCCTGTCGGCTCGTTTGTCTTCGACGGAACGGCACTCCACCGATTGTAAGTGTAGCCTTGAAGAAGTGCCGGAGTGCACGTCTAATCCAGAACGCACCTCCACACCAAAAGGCAAACCCAGAGAATCAGATCACCCAAAACCCAGAATATCACAGATTCAGGGTTCGGGATTTCAGTCGACTCCGGGACTTGGAACTCAGAAGACACCTTACCCAAATGCCCTCTTAGCTTGATAAAACCAACAAATACAGAGTATACAAACACTACAACTAGCCGTCACTTATTCTTTTGGACCCTCGGACGGTGGGTCGCTCCTACACTAGGCTCACTCGAGTCCTAAATTCAGGGGCCTAGCTCCCCTGAGACTCACACAAACGCGCACCACCTCCAATACAGGAGGAAAATACAATCACTATCAATAGTCTTCCCTTCACACAAGCAGTCAATACAAAATCCTGGAGGCGACTGCCTAGCACCCCAGAATACCCTTCGATAATATGAAATGGGCTACCACGAGCACAGCAAGTGACCCAACTAGGATATGGAATAGATGGATCACTCCAGGAAGCTCAAGGCCGTCACTGGTCCCCACCTAACTGGACTTGAGTTTGATGGAGTCCACACAGACGGTCGTCCTTCACCGTTGATGTGCCCTTAGCGTCCCGCGGTCGTAGTCTCGGGTCCTCCGGAATTGCCGTCGGCAGGCTTGGCCGAAGTCACTTGCGCAGTACAGGGAAAATTGAACTCTGTCTTTTATCAGCTACTTCTCTTTCTCTATCTCTTCTGCATTCTTCTTTGGGCAAATATCTTCTGTTCACTATGCTTGAGGTCGAATATCTTGTCTTTGAGTATACCTTGGGTTCACCGGTCCAAACTTGCGATCAACTTGCGATTCCATTGTTGTCGGGGTTCAAAAGTGCCAAATGTGGGTCTTTAGCCTTGGTCTAATATGACAAGGGATTCCCTCTCGATTCCTTGAGAGTGTCCAATTTTCACATCCATGTTGATCCTTCAAGGTCACGTATCACTTGATTACAAACTGGCTTTGAACTGACTCGAAATCCAGAGAATCATGTGATACTCAGGGTCATCCCTGAGATCTCTGTAAAACTCTGGGGGTCATTGGAGGTCTATGATGATCTCTGGATATTAGCTTGGGAGACACTTGATTCTGGTATTTAGAGTCTGGATTCGTGATCCAAACCCAGAGATTCGTCTTGAACTCTGGGTCACCCGTACTCAGGGGGGGTGAACTCTGGGTAATCATGCGGTGCTCTGGATATTAGGTCTGTTACGTCACAGACTCACATTTTATCTCAATAGATCCAAACACTTAGCGGGTTTAGCGGCCTCCTGCGCATGATCACGGTGGTAGTGGGTTGGTTTTCAGGGTAATATGATCCTTTGTTGTACTCTGGGCCACAGCAAGATGAGGTGTACTCTGGGATACGTTCGCCAGAGACACTTTCCGCCAGACTTTAGGCACTCATCGTAAGGGAAAGTCCGCGGCTGGACTGAGTGTTCTTTGCACCCCTGTGTGTGCACTCCCAGGAATCACACTTCCAGCCAGTTGGGCCCATCTGCGGTCAAGTATTGGATTCATCCCATAGCATCGTTTTCTTCCCACAAACGCCATCCGTGTCACACGGGTACAGCCGCGCCGCATCCAAGTCATCCACCAATCACAGTCCAATACAGAATCCCAATCACAGAGGTGACGGCACATCGTCGGCAATTTTTTTGAAAACCGCCTCGTGTCAACTGTAAAACTCTTGCGATTGTAGTATTTCTGTCAGCATTTACGCGGACGAAGAAGGGGAATGTGAGACCCGTCAATTCTGAAAGTAGCTTGCGGAATTCCAGAACGTTGTTCATTTCGCAGTGCAATTTCAACAAGCTTGGTTTCAAACGGCAAGCATATCAGTCCAAGTGCACAAACAGCGTCGGCTACGCGTCGAAGTATCTCGCTACACGTCGATAAACCGATCCAAACTTCTCATGCAGCACCCGTAGCGTCTCGCCGTGAGCACTAAAGTGGAGAAACGCGAGCAGCACATTTCTTACCGGAACAGTTTCAAGGTAGTTCGTATCTTCCCGCGTATTACGATATTACACCATGGCAAAGAGCTTTTCAAACGTAAGTCACCGCATCTTAAAGCTGCCATGAAAGCGTTCTTCATCGAACAGTGACTGGGAGGCAACCAGCTCACGTATCCATTTCCCACTACGCGGCTTCACCCACTATTTTTCTTCGTCATTGCATTGGTCGGCCCCGACAAACAATCCACTGGTACAGGAATTACCACTGAGCAAGTACTGCACTGCTTCATCAGTGTCGTCACTGACCTCGTCGCCTCTTGATGATGCGTAGCCTCGAGACTGAAACCTATGCAGAACTACTAGCGTTCCACTAACCAGCTCTTCCATGGTCAAGCAGTTCTTTGGAATGGAATGGACGAAAGGTCGCGACTTCTCAAAATATACCGATGGAAACACAACTCAAGATTTCGGTGGATTTATTGAGTCGCCAATCTTGGGTAGCCTACTAAAAATTGCCGGTGGGAACCCCCTAATCGTTTTTAAACGAGTTAAATTTTAAATTTTAGCCAATCAAAACTGTGTGACTTCCATTCCGAATTACTGACGGACAGACAGGTGGTGATTTTAAAGATAATGAACTAGCGTTCTGGGCACCCGCTACGCGTATGATTCCTTTAACTTTTACTGGAGAGTGCGATCTCAAACGATAATTGAACGATGTGTGGTTGTGAGAGGTTGAACAATAATACGTCTTAACCACGTGTAATTTTAGAAATCCAACTTTGATTTCGTTTTTCTCGTGAAATAATACAACATTCAGACGTTATTGATGTAATAATCTTGTACTTAGTGTCACCCCCACCCAGCCTGACCTCAGTAGTTTTTACCATACGAAAATGTTCCCGTATTACGTTGACAGATCTTCTCCAACCTCATTTAGCGATTTACGGAAGTACCGCATAAAAATATGTTGTCGTTACCACCAAGAATAGATACACGACAATCTAGAAGATCGCTGTTCAAACCGGTGATTATACGAACTGACCGATGTTGATTGTAGGGAGTACATCCAGTTTAAATAACCAAAAACGAATAGATTGGCGACTGCAACGTAGCTGCAGCTCCATATCTACGATATTGTTTTCACTTCTGGTCCAGGGCGACTTGGTAACTTGAAGCACGGTAGGTCAGACATCAAACCAGCAACAGAGCAAGTAATTTAAACTTCATTTTATTTAAACCAGCGAAACTGCCTGGACATAGGTGCAGAGCTGTTGACCCGCGCTTTCGCTGTAGCGTGGTCATCTTAATTACTATACAATATATATCAAACTACATGTATAACATACCATAGTTGCAACGATAGCTGCGATAGATGATCCCACTCAACTACGCAAAGTTAAGCTAATTTCATCTAAGTCCTCTACAGCACTCTTGATTGACAGATTATTGAAATCACTGATTGCTACTACCTAATAATTACTCACTTTAAATCTGTAACACTTATGTCGGGTATTCGAAGTGACATAGTGTGATACCAAACACTAACCACTAATGACTAGATATCAAAGTATCGCGCTGAGGAGTAAGTGATGGCGAGCCTACTACACATTACTTTAAAATGATAAGACTAGACATCAAAACTCGCTATTTGCAATATGTTCATCTCCATCTCGATCCCACATAACTTATTGCTGGCCGCTGATCAGCATCATCACGCTAGGCTGTGTGGATCATGATGTCCGGAGACTGTGGTATTACCCAAATCCACTATGTTACACGCTGCTATCGGCTAGTAAAATACCCTTTAGATTGGATATTGTGGTAATTATATAGCGTATACAATTTTGTAGATGCTGAGACACTGTAGTGGTGTACCAGCCGTGATAGCTGTAGTCGAAGCATGTGGCAGATTGAAAGGGTGAACAGGTAACCATTCGAACAGTGTATAACATTCATCTACATCGACCTGGAGAGCCAACGGCTCGCTGGAACAACATGAATTGTCAGTTCTTGCTCAAAATGAACAATAAGGCGTTGAAACCGTCGCAACCATAGCTAGAATTATATACTACTTCGTCTGGCGGGGCCCCCATTTGCTGCCACACCACCGTCGCGAAATAAACGCTTGCTCAGGTGTTCCACATTAAAGCGAATCATCTTGCAGGTGTTTGGCAAGCTTAAAAGTGCTCGACTTATATGTTCTACGAAAACCCTATCTTCTTGATCGGAGTTCCTGCTTTCAATACCATCCGATGTTGTGGATTGCCGAAGAAATTTAGAGAGATCACGGGATCCACGATATCACTACACAAATATTTTCAATCCTGTCCCGTGTTAGGTAACTGCGCTTGGAATTTATTTAGTGCCACCCGGGAATACAATCAGGGACATTATTTCCGGGTTCTAAACCAAACTTCGATTTAGTAAATCACTCGGTGCTCCTCTGGAAAATGATAGAGTTTAAAAATTTAAGTATGCACTCTGTGCGGAAGGGAGTTGTAACATTTGCTTGTGGAGGAAGTACCGGCGGCCCATCGATTGTCAGTGTCTGGACGATCTATCGGCGGTGTGCATGGTAGAGATATTCGATAAGAATCAGGTGACGACCAATTTTTAGGACGCGTGGTAGAAGGACTATCTGTGAATGACTCTAAGTTTTTAACTCTACCCCGCACTTTCGCGACAATTTGGCTAAACAGTAAGTTCTAGCGTGCAGAAGATGTTTCCAGGAATCGCAAAGGACTCATGCTATTGTGGGAGTTTAGGGGTTGTGTACGGCTTACTGGTGCACCGTGCTACAATTTTGCTGGACCGATTACATATCAACCATCCGCGTTTGTCATCATTTTATTCACTAACCGAAACATTGTTCAAGATTAAGAATCCAAGCTAGAAAGGTGAATCGGAGGGGACGCAGCCAACGGTGATACCGCCACAAATTGAGCTGTATTAGAAGCTCGACAGACAGCAACAATCGATCGACGCTCTGCTCGAAAGCTAGAAATTGAATGGAACATGTGTTTGACCAAAGGGCGTAGCAGCTGGCAACATCACACGAGAACTACTCAGGAAAGAAATCAAAGGCCTGCTAAAGGAGGTAAAACTTCATCAAACTAAAACAGCAGAGCCAGCTTGAACTACTGTAGCAGGTACGGATGTGTTCTGTTGCGATCAGCTTATCATGTCTCATATGATATGTGTCCCACATCATTTTACAGAATTCCAAGACTTAAAAGGGGATCGTTGGTCTCAAAGAGACACGCGTACGACTCAAGCAAAACCTATAGGATCGAAAGAGAAGGAATCGAAGCGGTCTGACTCAGCAATGGAGAAACCCACACGAGGTATGCGTCCAATTTTCTGTCCGTTGACAAATTTCTTTTCAAATCATATAAAACACGTTTGCTGTATTCTTATCATGTATTGTACATGCCTAACAGTAATCTGCTATTCTAACCACGCTGAAAGCTACAGATAGACTTGATAATATAATACGGAATCTTAACTGGCCACCACAGGTCCTGGCACATCGGACGCAGATCCATGTCCACCTTTAGAACCTCCAAAAGCTGGATTTGAAGCTACTATTGGTAAATTAGTTATCTATGCAATTATGGATATACACGAACTATGCTATTTGCTTCCGTGCAACGTGGTGTGCAATATATCTCCCATCGTAGCTGAGGAGCTACATTTCCTTCTCTTTCCTATGATGTTGATGTTGATGACGCCGAGAACTAACCACCACCACCAAACGCCAGTGAAATTAGCTACCTGAGCAACTGTACGTTAGGTCACGATATAGACATTGGTCGGTCAATCGAGTACATACATGATACGAAAGGAAGACTAACAGGTGTTACGAATACGACGCCTTTACAGATTAGAAGTGGGCCTGAAAATGTTTTGAACCATACCTTGGAAAAAGTACCACAATTCAAGGACCGAGGACGTTGGATGTGAAGTAAGGCCCTGCCGCAGTTACACGCAGCCTTTGTCATGTATGTAGAGACATCACACCTCGGCAGATGCGACCCATCGTGATGGACTATTACTATATGTCTGTGCACTATTACTATATGTCTGTGGCCATCGCGATACACCTACTATCACGTGGCTTCTAAAGTATCGGATCAATTATGATGCGTCTGTTGGTGAATCAGCTTGAAGTGCAACAGTAGCAATGATGTCGCTAGAATCAGGTCCCTGCGATGAGCAGCACTCGGGGGCTGACACGAGAGAACAAATAAATCACTTTGCCTTTTGCGTTCTAACAGCGTCGACGTGGATTGAACAATCACATCATTGTGAAGAAGAAAAAGAGACCTACTGACACTGAGTGAGGCACATTCACGTTTGCTGTCCACACAGGTCACGAATCTCAAGATGCTGCATTGGTGGGACAACCAACCCGTGCAAGCGCTTTGCACCGGAAGGAAGTATTGAAATGGATCGCGTGGTACGACATAAAAAGGTCTGGTGAAGTAACTGAAAGGGTATGCCAAAGAGTACAAAAGTACTGAAACGCTATCAGACATGCGTGGGTGGTGTCGACGTGCATGACCAATTTCGTTTCGAACGGTGAGGAATATTATCGTGTCTAAGCATGATACGACAATCACTTATCTTGAATTATGTATGGTTACAGATATTCTCTTCAGCTAGCTGTTATGTACGAAAATATTACAAGAATCTCTTCCTTGGTGTTATGGATCTCGCAATAATCAACTTACGATTTGCAGAACTGATTCGATCTATCAAGGAATCCCAGAATTTGGGAATCTCTCGAATGATTTGCGAAAGCCAATGCCCAAGAAATGGTTAGACACCTACATGAGCCTAAAATATGCCTTCGAGATATCAAATGTAAAGCACGCTGGTGAAAAGTGGTCGGGGACTTCAAAGTGAAGGAGCAGCTCAGTTACACGCGAATGTTTACGGTTAACCCCTTCAGTACCAGCGTTTTGTTGCGATTTCTGCTGTACCCAACAGGTTATTGGTACACTTAATGTTCATACTTGCTGAGGTTTGAAAAGTTTGCTGACGGCTCTCCAAATCGTAGCAATACAGTGTATCCTACAGGATCAACCTGATCAAGACAATGAAAGTTTCGTCCGATAGGATGTGTAAGTGATTGGTTCATTGGGAAGATGACTTCAACAATCAATCCAACCCTCTACGTCGTTGAACAACGCCACAGTCTTTTTCAACCATCAAATCGCTCAATGAAGCGTTCATTCGCTTCAGTACTTGATTTACTATCACTGTCATTTCCAACTTGCGGAGGTCTACACCGGACGCTTGCTACATCCTGTGTATGTGCACCATTCGTCAACATATCGTGTCATATTGGGCTATGCATGTGTGTTACCTACTCTTTTTGTGTCTTATCGCTAACGCGTACCATGTGGAAAGTGTCGATTTAGTCCAGCATGTGCCGAGAAGGTGTAGCTGAGCGATGGCTCGCACGAGCACGTGGTATCCCCCAAACATAGCACCTATCAAGAGATCTCCTTCAGAAGCACTATGCCTGACAGCGTGTAAAGAACCTTCTGATTATTTCACAAACTGGCAATGCGAAGTTACAAGTATGTCAGAGAATGTGCGGGAGAACCGTTGTGTGCAGCTAATGCACATTTGCTCGACGCCAGACGGTCGCGCGGAATGGCGACAAGTTTGCGTGAAAGCGAAGGCAGGAGTCAGGTCTCGGTGAGACTGGCCGATGGTACGGTGGTTAACGTATCTGGGATCTGGATGGACCTGGCTGTAACGTTTGAGGACTTTGACAGCACGGAGTGGTACCTTGTCCTAGACATGGGCAAGTACGGCTTGATCCTGGGCATGCCATGGCTCGAAAAGCACGAGCCCTGGATTGATTGGCGCGGCAAAGCCATTGGGGCTAGCCGGCCCGCAGTCTCCGACGGAGCTTTGGTGAGTAATGTTCCCACCTCTGTCTGGGCCTGGGGCGCCAGAGATGGTCGCCAAGGCGCTTATGCGCCCGAAGAAGTACTGGGAGTCACTGACTCCAGTGAAGATATTGCGATGAACCTCGCAACCGGTCGTGAGACCAAGGCTCATTGCCAAGCGTGCGGGATTGCCACGACGGTAAGTCCCAACGCTGAGAGTCGTCGCTCCGTATGGGCTTCGACTGTGGCAGTGCCGGACGGCACTGACCAGGCGGTAACATAGGTCCGCAAGAAGCAGAGGCTACTGAGGAGAGCACTAAAGGCGTCTCCTGTGTGGGTAAAATAGGTCCACAAGTGGGTAACATAGGTCCGCAAGCAGCTGAGGCTGCTGGGGAGGACGCTGAGAGCGCCTCCGGTGTGGGTAACATAGTTCCACACGAGGTCGAAGAGACCGAGAAGAAGATCGAGAGCGCAGTATGCGTCTCTAGCGTGGGTAACAGAGTTCCACGCGGGGTCAAGAAGACCAGTACGAGTGCGGAGGTGCCGTTGAGCACCTCCCGTGTGGATAACTAAGTACCACACTCGGAGTCTGAGACTCCACCGGCACGGCCGGTCGAAGAGCAATGTCATGTCTTCGACGGCGTGTCCAGTCGTCAAGTGAGGGCAGGTGCCGTCCATCTGAAGGCACTGCCAGAGGTGTCAGCACTGCTGAACCTCGAGGAATTGTCCATGAAGGACTTCCTGGCCGAGCTGAAGGCCGGAGAGATTGTGGAGATGGTGCTCCTGAAGCCGGCGACCTCTCCTGAAGATTTGAACTCTTCCTCCGTCATGGACGAGGGTGGCCTGGAGGGGTTCACGTTGCAGCGTGCGACGCGCTTGGGTTCCGAGATCCTCAAGAAGCCGGCGGATCCAGTGTATCCTCTAGTTAAAGAATTCTCGGATGTGGTGTCGAAGCACCCACCATCCCAACTCCCACCGTATCGGGGAATACGGCACGAGATTGACCTTGTGCCTGGCACAAAGTATTGTGCCACGAAGCAGTGGCTTCTACCTCGCGAGTAATGCGAGGTCATAGATGCCTTCTTCGCCGAGAAAGCGAAGTCGGGCATGGTGCAGTAGTCGACATCCCCGCACTCGCCGCCAACCTTCTGCGTTCGGAAACCGAACGAGAAGTGGCGTCTTGTTCAAGCTCACAACAAGCTGAACAATGCGCAGTACCGGCACAGACGACAATCCCTCGCAAGGACGTTTTGTTGAACAACTTATCGGGTTATACGCTGTACAGCACCCTGGATTTGGTCGAAGGGTATTACCAGATCCTGACGCGGGAGAGTGACTCTCCTCTCACCAGAGTGAACATCCCGAGCGGGATGCATTGAGTGCGGCTAGTGATATCACAAGGCCTTTCGAACGCCCCAGCGATGTTTAACCGTTTGATCACCCAATTGTTTAGACCATTGCATACGTTCGAGCAGACGTACTTTGACGATATATTCGTCAATAGCCATGCCGAAGATGACCAGACGGTTATGGAGGTGCATTCGAATAACCTCCGTCGATTGTTTGAGTTCATAAGAGCCGACAAACGCTATGCTAACATCGACAAGAGCGTCTTTGCAGCTGAGGAGATAACGGTCCTCGGTTGCTTTGTCAGCAGGCTCGGCGTGCGCGCCGATCCAGGAAGATCAAAGATATTGCGGCTTGGACGACGTCGTGGTCCCAAAAGGACCTCCGGAAGTGATTGTGGTTAGCCAACTATTTTCATAAGTATAGCGCAGGGTACGCTGAACTTGCTCGACCCTTGTCGGATCTCTTAAAGAAGGATGCCGACTGGGTCTGGGAGCAACAGCACCAGGATGCTTTCGATAGCATTAAGGCGAGCTTGCAATATGCGTCAGTCCTGGCTCTGCCGGACGAGAATAAATAATTCAGCGCCAATTCTGACGCTTCAGACTATGCAATAGGTTGTGCGCTATTGCAGAAGGACCATGAAGGACGCAAACGCGTCATCCCTTCTAGTCCAGGCTGCTGAAAGCTGTCGAACGGAATTATCCCGTTCATGACAAGGAGCTACTTGCAATGAAGTATGTTCTTGTGACGTTCACAGTACATCTCTTGGACCCAAGACCCTTTGTGATCTTCACGGATCACACGTCCTTGCGGACTGCCACCAATTCGCCGCATTTATCGCAGCGAATGGCGAGATGCCTGTTATTCTTCGCGGAATACAACTTCCGCGTAGAATACAAGCCGGGCAAGCTTAATGTGCTTGCCAATGGATTGTCGCGTCGAGCCGACAACGAGCTAGCTCATGTAAGTCGGGTCACGACTGGCCTGTACGATCGGATACGCTTCACGTATCAGGAGGACGGAACCTACACAGCACTGGTGTGGTTCTTGGCTGAGGGCAAGGACACCAAGGTCGATAGGCTCTCGCCTCGACAGCGGGTGCAGCTGCATCTCTATGAGCTGATCGATGGGTTACTCCATCATCGTGTAGACCCTAAAGATCCTCTTTGGGTTGTTATTCCGAACGACGGGGATCTCAAGTATGACATACGTCTGGAGGAGCATGATGCGCTGATGAGTGGTCGTCTTGGTCGAGGGAAGGCCTACCAAGCGGTCTCCCAGACATTTTGGTGGTCCCGCATGTATACGTGGGTGGCACACTATGTCAAGACATGTGAAACATGTCAGAGGGTGAAGCCTTCGGGCCACGCCTCGGCTCCACTGCAGAGCCTACCAGTACCAGCGGCCTACTGGAAGTCGATGAGTCTCGACTTCGTCTTCGGCCTGCCGGCCGATGACAAGGGCAACACCAGCATATTGGTGTTTGTCTGCCGTTTGAGCAAGATGGTGCATCTTGCTCCGGTACGTGACAAAGTCACCGGGAAACAAGCTGCACAGCTGTTCCTAGATAGCGTGTTTCGCTATCATGGTCTACCAGAGACCATAGTCTCGGATATAGACCCGCGTTTCACAGGGGCGTTTGGGGCACCCTGTTCCAATTGTTGGGAACTAAGTTGACGATGTCAACTGCGGACCACCCACAGACTGAAGGTCAGACGGAGCGCGTCAATCGCGTGCTCGAAGATACCCTTCGGAGTGCGGAAGCACCTCGGCCCTGGTCGGACCAGCTGCCTATCGTTGATTTTGCACTCAACAATGCGATACACGCATCAAAGGGGTTTACCTCATTCTACTTGAACGGGCTATGACACCCTCAGGTGCCGCTAACCTTGTTCGGAGGCACTGATTCCTCTATCGTAAGTGGGGGAGAGGCTCGGAAAGCCTTTTCCTCCCAGGTCTTGGAATCGAGTCAGAGTCTTTGAAAAGATAGTTGTCGTCGTTTATATACGACAGGCTGACGCTAATCAGCCGGGTTAGAGACGCTATGGCGTCGGACCAGGACAGACAGAAGGAGTACTCAGACAAACATGGAAGAGGAAACTTAAGTTTCTTTAAACAAGGTGAGTTAGTACTGTTAGATACTAAGAATCTACCACTAAAAGTGGGTAGCTCCGTCGAGAGCAACAAATTGAAGCACCACTTTAGTGGATCCTGTGCGGTCCTTGCCAGACATGGCACGGTATACACCATTGATCTTCCAAAGTCAATGGCGACGCACCCAACGTTCTGCGTGAGGCGCCTTAAGCGGTACCATGATCCGCAGGGTCCTTATCCTCAGCCGGAGGAAGTCCAAGGTGAGAGCATACCTTCTCAAACTGAGGTTGAGTTTCGCGGACTACCCGAGCAGCAGAGTGGGACCATGTGACTTGAAGACAGGCTGATTCCCACGCGGCTCATACGGAGTGTCTGAAAGGACTGCATGCTAAGAGCTCCTGTAAGGGCTATACCCGTACGCCGATTGGTATGAGACTCATAGGAGGGCATCCGGTTGTGCATATCATGGCTTAGAGCGTCTAAGCCTCGACGAAGTTCCTTCAGGGCGGGAAGGCGGAACGTGGTGGTCAACACGCCCGTGAAATGCCCGGTTCTCACGACCAAGAGCGTTCACGTCCTGACGAAGAACCTCTAAGCCCCTGGCTTACCAGCCTGAGCGGCAGCCTGTCCAACAGGTACCAGCCCAAGGACAATCTTGATCGCGTACACGCGATCCCGAAGACGGCATCGCCTAGCCAAAGGGATCTCACAGAGTCCTGACCCGAACATGAGGGTCCAGGAGTATGAGGCTGAGAACGAGCCTCGTACTCCAACGCATGTGAGGGACGCTCCAGCCCTCCTTGATCAGTACGGTGAGCTCCACTTCCATGCGGAGCGAGTTGGCCGAGAATGGCGGCGCTCAGGAAAATGCCAGCTGCTTGTAGAATGGTGAGAGTATCCCTCGTCACAGAACTCGTGGGAGCCGGATTCCCGGATCCAGACAGACAGTCCAAAGTGTGTTGCAATCTGAAGTTAGGCGCAACAGAGGGGCGTAAGTGGTCCACGGCTTCTTAGCTGCCTTACAGTGTACGGTTCTTGAGTCAACGGAACCGTACCCGCGCTCATCATGAGCACTGACTTAGCCTGTTGCCTAAATCCCACCATCACGGAGCGGAGTTGCCGCTTTTAAATAAAGTGAGCAAACGCAACTCGAAGATCGCGCTAGGCCAGAACATAGGACAGCAAGCGATCCTCTCAGAGTACCTTCAACTCCTCCTGAACTGTGAAGTTCTTTGATAAACCCATCTCCAGAGCAGGTTTTCTGTGTGAGATTGGGACATGGTGTTTTCGGGTTGTACCCAAGGGTACCCCCACACGGGAAAGAGCCCACCTCGGTATTTCGGTTTCTTCCGGAGACTCGCGAATTCCTTGAGAGGGATTCAGTGTGGTGTTAACAGCACACACGTAGCGGCCTAAATGGTTTCGACAAAGAGTGGCTCGTTCTGAATCAAGAGTCGCTCATAGGCGCCACGAGGAGTTCTGATCTTCTCCAAAAATATTAGAGTCCCAGTCGCTTCATCCTGTGCGATTGTACACGAGAATACAGAGGCTTGGAAGGCACAGATGATGTTACCTCTGAAGCATCTTGTTGTTGACCAGCCTGATAGAGCTCATGCTGCTCACCGAGATCGTTAGATGTCTATAAGGGATCGAACACGGCCTCCTCCTCTGTATCCTTATCGGATTCAGAGTCTCTGAAAAGGTGACGGTAACACTTCGATGCGGAGGACTCTCAAAGAGGAGATTCAGGAGCTGCGCGCTTCTTAGGAGCCGCAACTCTCCCCAGCCCGCTTTTGGGGAGCTACCTTCACAGCTTTGGCTCCAGCACTACCTTCCGCTAAGGTAAGACTTTTGGCAGGCGAGCTTGTTGAAGTTGACTTTGCCTCAGATGACTTGGAGTCACCCGCAGGAGTCTCCGGTGCTGCAAGCAGATCCTGGAAGGGGGTCCTGTCAAGGAGCGTCCTGCGAAGGAGCCGGATCCTTCACGGATCCGGTGGTGTTCTCATCGGACTCGGATCCAGCAATCATAAGGATATCAAAGATCGGGGAGTCAGCCCCGTGACCGTGATCCCGATTGGCGAACCGGGGGTTGGGCGGGTTGTCGGGCGACAGGGAGCGCGAGCGACTACGTCACAGGCTCCCTCTTTGAGCCACAGCAGCAGCCAAAGCTTCCTAGCCGCCTTGGAAGTCGCCTTGCGGACTTCCGTGCGCGGAGTGGCTTTGGCTTTCGACTTGGCCTTAGAAGGCTTCGACCTCGTGGTCTTCGACTTGGAAGGCGCCGACGCTCCGTGGGACCTTTCCTTCCGGGCTATGCTCAGGATGATTGACGTGGAAACCACAGCGTTTTTTGCTTGTTTAATGGAAGTCGCAAACCCGCGACCGTGGCTTGTCAATGGATACCGACCAGGGAGGAATGTCAGCAGCACTTTCTTTTCCGCTCAGCATTGGTTGGGAGGTATACCCTGTCTCAGCGGAGGAGGATGTAACGGGGTTATATGAGGGGTACCCCAGCTTGGGTGCCGCCTCTAGAAGTCAAGAAACGTCATATGTATTCGTTTAAAGAATACTCTATAATCTGTACATCACCGACACGTAGGTTGAATAGCTGTGAGCCAAATAATAGGGTAAGAACAGGTCTATATAGCAAAAAATAAAGTTAATTCATATTACAGACCAAATTATGTAATTAACCAAAAGATAAAGTCTTAAAACCACTCGCTTCTAGTTGTTAAATCCTCTAAGACCAGGACTTGTGAATATTGATAGCATGTTTCCTCTAAGCAAGGTGCTCGTGTGACCCCGTCGCAGTGGGGATACGTCAAGTCGTGTAGCCACAGCATGTAGAGTAACTTCTAAATAACAGTAAATTGAACCGGTGAGTGAAAGTCACCCTGGGGAGTGTATAACACAAGCCGATACTCATACCGAAGCGGGGACGAGCGAAGATGCGCAGAGGAGAAGATGACTGAAGACCTGAAGCTTGCGACGCTCACCGGCACTTGTGAAGAGGAATGGAAATGAAAAGTGATTGATTGATCCGTCAGCATAGTGCCGATGCTAGAGCTGTCGACGTTTGCGACAGAGATACACACAAGTATTCAGGTCCCATCCTAAATTGTATCACTCTCAAATTCTGATTCTGTCCCTAGTTACTAATGAAAATATATTTATCCTAAACGTAGCTTAAAGTCAACTTGCCGGATTTTTTTATAGCACCCCGAAATAAAATATCCGGCTTACAAACCAAATTGTTGCATGTCCAAAGGATTTTCAACCAATGAAGTGGCGTGAACCTCAATGCTGACGCGGCAGTTCATTGGGTTATCGCAATACAACATTAGGTTTCCAATATGATTGTTGATACAAAAGTGAAACACATAAACCTTACTTACTCAAAAGCAGAGTAAACAGAGGAGTTCTTGGCGTGGTGGTACTCTGCTGTCTCCTTGGCAGAGCGCCGACCACGTCATAATGTGCTTATATCGCTCTCAATCGGTGAGAGAGTATTGTGGGAAGTCCGACGCAAAGGCGTTGTTCCATGGATAAGGGAGCGGACGATGCAGATTTCATCATTATCAAAAATATATTCTTGCACGTAAATTTTTGTCGTGGTCGACGGTATCGAAAGCTGGCGACAAACGATACCAAGGAAGTGGAACTTTTCCGGATAGCATTAATCACTAGTTGCTTTTCACATGTGGGTCCAAACCAGATCTGCAGTACTGCAACGGGGCGAAAGCCACGCTAGTGGGGAGAAGGGATGCTTCGACTTTGAAAGATGCGACGGAGCACAACAAGCGGATCGCATTCCGAATGGTATTTAGTAGCACAATCGGACGTAGGGTGGATCATTGCCAAGACAGTTTGTTCGGCTTTGGAAGGCAGAGGATGGTCCTTTTGTTCGCTCTAGAAGTTGTTGCGAGTCTCCTGAACCCCGATGAAATTGATCTTGTTGCGCTTGAGATCGCTCGGTAACGTCTCGTGTTGTTTTCGCTGCGAACCAATCGAGTCGACATCAAACGTATCTAGTCGAAGTTGACGGTGCGGGCGGGGATCCGCGGGGGAGGTGTCAGTACACGAGATAGTTAGCGTAGAAGAGCAGTCCATGGAATTATGGTAGCCTCAGCTAAGCAGTGGGCGAGCATCATGCTCCTCAAGTTCTCCGGGAGGGTGTTACACTTCCTGACGAGGATTACATTGGAGAATCACATCTGTCAGTGATATGGTGTCCTTAATCGCGAAAAATCACAAGTGCAAGCACTAGTCATTGCGGTTTGTGCGAATATACCTGTGTAAGCACTTTCGCCGTAATCAGCATCATTATATGCACATTATATGCCGAATTTTAAATGACAGCATCGCTCTTGTCCTAAGGCCCTGGGCTATGTTCCGGAATATCTACAACGTTGATAGGCATAAAATCGCCACAGCAGTCGGAACGAGTTTGGGTGTCCCTACCAGTCTGTATTGATCGAATTGGTCTTTGTGCCGTGCGGAGATCGCGATCCGATTGATTAGATACAGTGTGGTTTAAGGGTGCGCTCTCCTGCCTCGCCGGAACTCCTGATGTAGATGTGATGTCGATGGCGCATGTGGCGGGGTCGTCGTATATTCTCGGTGTCAAAATAAACGGCTATAAGGCCCGTTCGCACTCTCGTTGCAACGCCAGAATGGTAAGATGCGACTGACTCTCGCTTAACGGTGTGTCCTTGTGCTATATGATCCATATTTTATTCATATTGCTAAAAATGGATGGCTAAAACTCCCGCTTTGTGCGGCTGGGTTACAAACATGCCAAGAAGGCAAATTTTCCCTTATCAGTTTATTCACTCATGGCATCACGAAATTGTGGAATTCTTCGATTGATGAATTTAAATTGCTTGCAATTGGGAAAGCCTTAGCGAGAATCCCTAGCTTTGCTGATGCCGAAAGCAAACGCACATATTCGTCCTACCGTTTTTTACGCGGCGATATCCATGAGGTGGCCTAAAACTCTCATTTTGATAAAAAAACTGAAGGAATTGTACTAATAGTTGATTGTGGGCTTCCCCAATACCAATCCAGAACCACTTTTATTCTCTAGTTAAATAAAAAGACACTCATTGGGGAAGGCACTGAGATATCAAGGATAAGGAGGAAAGTACATTTTAGCTCCGGTGCGAGTCAATAAGTTGCATAGCGCCACATCGTCTGCCTGCCATATTTGTAACACAAATACCGCCGCGTAGATTGCTTACGAGTAACTCGGCAAGGTCGGGATGCGTGAACTCATAGCCAAAGCTGCAGTACTCTATCTAACCAAGCCGATGGCAGTTTGGGTAAGATCAATTCGGTGCCAACGCCAAATGCAGCTTTACAGTAGTCCGAAATAAGCGACTATCAGCATGCAGTGTATTCAGTACGAACACACATGATATTTTAGTTATGTCAAGTATTGAATGGCCATTTACTTTTTCTACTTTTTGAGGCCTGTGGATAGAACCCAGTTGTATTGCAATGGCAAGCAACCGCACATGAAGATATAAAACAGAGACTAAAAAACACGATAATCGTTGCTAGGTAACAGTTGTGAAAGTCAGTCTTATCGGATATTGCAAAACTCTCTTTCAAATACTAATTTAGATAGTAACAAGTGTTTCCAAAAATGTTGGTATACCACTCGCGTAATTGCAATTTTTCTTAGAAATCAGGGTCTTGGGAGCCCTGGTGTTACCTTTCGGGTACGATCCTGAAAAAAATTGACTTAAACACGAAACAACATTTCAAAGGATTTATCTACAGTAGTCCCATGGTTCATGGGACAATTGGTTTGGGTTCGACAACACGATGGCCATACCAAGCAATATTTTCTTGGACATTCCAGAACAGTAATCAACGTCGTTTGTACTCGACACCCTGAAGTACTCCCATCAAGGGAGTCCCTTGATTGGACGTAATGTTTGGCGCACATTGTGCACTTTATATATGCTACTGTTTTTTCTCATTGAAGTTAGCTAATGCGAAATGATTGATGCGTACTAATAAGTTTTTTATTATGTTTGTTACTGCAGATGAGTTGTATTCGAAAAGACAAGATTATATTCGTAAGTATTGCAACTTAAAAAAAAGATTGTGTAAAATACCAAAAACGGAGTGGTTAGTGCCATATAATATGGTCTCAGCAATACCGGTTCCATACAAAATACATAACTTGGAAGTATAACATACCGTCTTCCCCCGCACACAACGCCTGAGCGTTGTATTCGAAAATTTAATTACGCCGAGACTCAAAATAAAAAATAACGCAGAGGTAGGGTTAAGTCCGATTATTTTAAGGGACGTCGTGTGCAAACACTGCCACCATTCATTGCAACAGTAACCACTCGACCTTTTCACTTCATTTTCCATTTTACCACAATGGTCTCTAATACGACCAAGATAAAACGTCGTAGCCACACGATTAAGGACAATCTCTCAATCGTTCAGAGTACAAGGAAGGCGTCAATGGGAGCGGTTTTTTAGCGTTCAGTAAATAACACAAAGTCGCATTGGGAACTATACATGGGTGGATTCAGAATCGCCACAAACTGCAGGACTCCTCAATGAACCGCGTAGTTACGACCCGGTCTGCAAGACGGTTAGGAGGAGGTGTCCGTGCACCGAAGTACCCTGGGTTAGAGGAACGTCTCCATGTTTGGGTCCTTGACAGGAACCCCAAAGGTTACGCGTAAAGGGCAACTATCTGCAGCTACAAGCCAAAATATGTACCGTTTTACATAGTCCTACAGAATCCACATTTGATGCGCCAACCGGGTGGTTGGCGAGGTTGAAGAAGAGGAAACAGCTCATCTCACGCGACAGAGAACTACACAAACACTACCGGAAAATGCTGCTCTGATTTGCCGAGAGTTAATCCCGCGCATCCACCAACTCATCGCAGTTCACAGCGTCAAACTACACAACATCATCAATATAGACCAAGTGCCTCGGTACTTTGAGACAGAGCCAAAGACAACAACCACCACACGCGGGTCACGCGAGGTACTATTACGTAAGAGCGTAACAAGTCGCAAGCAATTTACATCTACTTTCGCTATCACTGCCTCCGGACAAATGTTGACCCTACAATACCTTTTCTCAATGTTGAAGAACATACCCATGCTTCTGGTAGAGTGATTTTCGATGTTGATCGAGCGGGCTGTGGAGTGACGAGATTTTAATGGTCCATGTTAAATGGATCGTGTGCAGCTGAATGGAGAAACATCTCTATCGGGAACCGGTGCTCCAAGTGATCGATTCATACGGGTACCATGTGAAGCTCACGGATTCGCACAGACTTGAACGATACAACATCTATGTAATGATCATCCCGCGGTATTTGACGAACATCCTACAACCCCTGGTCGTCGCTGTGAACTGTAGTTTCCAAGCGTTCTACAGAAACAAGTATGATGAGTATATTGGTGAGGCCTTGCAGGATCCAGCGCTACACACTCGGCTGGAAACCCCAAGATTCCCAGCTACAATCCAGTGACTGAATTGGCTTTGGATTTTATGTCTACAAGAACACCCGATGGTATAAAAAGGCGTTCGAGATGTGTGGCGCGTTGCCAAAAGGAGCGTTTTAACGAAGATAGCTGTATCAACCACTCAAGGAATTCCAGCACCTGATTTAGATATTGAGCGCTGGCATGCAATCAACCAGCATCAACTGCAACAGACAGACGACCGAAAATAACTGTGTCTTGTAGCACTTGAATGGTATCTCCCAGATAATGAACGTACAAGTCTATTTTTCTGCCTCATCAATGGAATCGGTACACCACAAGACAATTTTATCGCCGATCGGACGGATTATATGGACTCGCTAAATGACTTAGAAGGGTTATTAATCCCTTATTTATCGTACATTATGGGAGGTGATGCTGACCCAGGGGAACTTGAGCTGTTCACAGCTTCCAAGTTGTACACCTTGAGCATCGAGGTCAAGACTGTGGATGCTGATTGCAAGGTTGTGTCGACGTTTGTCTGCAGTGTGGAATGTTAAAGTTGCCTCTAAACAGCATGATTACCCAGAGGACCTCCTTAAACTATTATGACTTGTTTTCTCTAAACTTATAGTGGAATGCAGTCTCCTATTCACTGGTGTGCACTGCACACTGTGCAGCTCCTATAAATCTAATGAACATCACTTCGCCTTTTAACGGCTACCAACAACTCCTCTCCTTCCACCTCTCTTCTTCACTACAAGTTAACCTCGCCATAGGTTATGAGCCCAAGCCAAGCCTCCAGCGACGACTTCCCACGACTCATCGGCGCCGAGAACTTCGACGTGTGGAAGACTCGCGTGTGCGCAGCACTCGATGGCAAACACTTACTCGGCTACGTGAAGCAGCATGACTAGGATGGTGTGTCTGAAGATGAGAGTGAAGAGAGCGCTAGCGACATGCCCGACGACGATGACCCTCCCAAAGTTACCAAGGATGCTGAAGTCGACTCTGACGCTGTGGACTAAGAGGATAGCGATGACGAGCTCAAGCCCCTCTCGGACTCTGATGATGACTCCGGAGCCAGCTCTGATGGGTCGATCAAGCGCAAGAACCATCCAGCCGTTCGACCGTTCGACTCACGTGAAGCTCGCCGAGCACGCAAACGCACCAAGAAAGAGAAGCCTCAGCCTCTTAGTCAGCGTGAACGTCGTCGCCAAGAAGCCAAGACCAAGGCTTTCTTGATGAAAACGATGGACAACATGCACGTGCGTCTGGTCAAGAATCTCACGACCTCCTACGAGATATTCAACTACATCTGCCAGAAGTACGAGGGAGCGGCCTTTCATGGCGACCCGTACTTCATCCAACACTACTTGATGGAGATCAAGTATGAGGAAGGCTCAGACTTGACCGAATTCTTTCTCAAACTTGAGAATGCGATGAAAGCCGCATCAGAAGCCACCGAGTCGGTGATGACCGAGGGACAGAAGTCTATCTACCTGTTTCACTCGATGCCCAAGTCGTGGAAGGATGACCTCCGCATCTGGAAGGGTCAGCGGAAGTACATCCCGTATGAAGACCTTAAACAGAGCATTGAAGGCAAGGTCCGCGATCTCCAAGCTCAAGAGCGCTACACCTTGGACAAAGGCACGCCTGAGACCTCTACAACCAAGGGTGAGCGAGCATTAGTGGCAACTGGACTCCCAGCATCTTATGCGCAGAACCGTAACGATTCCATCATTTGCTCGTACTGTGATCTCCCCCGACACAACATTCGTCAGTGCCGCGGCTTGCAGAAGGACTTGCGAGATGGCCGTGTGACAGCTGGAGCTGTACTTCCTGCCAACTTCGCCTTCAAAGGCAACTCGAAGCGCGATCACCCGTATCGAAACTCGAACAACGGGAACAACAGGCGCAGCTACAAGGGAAACAACAGCCCAGACTTCAAGGGCAACAACAATGGCAACAAGAATAAACACGGGAACAGTGGTAACCAACGTGGCCAAGAGCGCAACAAGAACCGCCCTCTCGAGTCAGACAATGACGACGATGATAGCAACGACAGTGATTCTGGTAACAAGCGCAAGTGTCTCGCCAAGGTCGTCGTGATACTGGTCTCATTGCTGTTGCAACCACAGTTAATCCCACGGTTAGCCTCACCGCTCAAACCAAGGTAGAACCTGACCCAACCTGGACGATTGACTCTGGCTGCACTCGGCATGTGACCCATGAATCTCAGTGGTTCAGTGACATCGCCGCCAGCGGTGGCTCAATTACGGTTGGCGGAAACAGCCAGATCCCCATCGAAGGAATTGGACGGGTAGAACTGGAAGTCTCTGATTCCAAGGGAATTATGCAGAATCTCATCCTTCATGGCGTCCTGTATGCTCCCCAGCTCCAATTCAGCCTGTTGTCCGTTCCAGCAGCCGTGAAGCACGACTATCGCTTCAACTTTGACCGCAAGCAGTGCGCTATGCAAACCGACCAGCGCTTCAAGATCAAGGCACTCAAGGCTGGCAACACGGATCTGTATCAGTTCCAAGCCAAACCTGCGGCACCTCCAGAGACACTTATTGCCTCAGGTAAGCAACGTTCATTTCTGCTTTTACATAAACGCCTTGAACATCCTAACGTTCGTGTCTTGAATGACCTATCTAGGAACCAAGCCATACATGGACTCGATGAATCTGTACCTCTAGGTTCTAAAAAAGATTTCTTCTGTGTTGCATGCACGTTAGCGAAGTCACACCGCTCCCCCTTTTACTCTAATAGAGTTGTTAAACGTGCCACAAGACCTTTGCCAAAAGTCCATTCTGATATCTGTGGTCCACTTCCTGTGCCTAGCCTTACTGGTTGTCGTTATTTCTTGATCTTCATCGATGACTTTTCTCGATTCATGTTTACTTATGCAATTAAGAACCGTAGCGAGTTGTATGACTGCTACGAAGACTTCAGGAAGAAAGCCCTGAACATCTTGTGACAGGACATTTCTGTTATTGAGTACACGTTCAGTGTTGAAGACGATGAAACTCAAGGAAACTTTGAGATTCAACGGCTCCAAGCAGACAATGCGAAAGAGTACGAGAAACTGGGTCGAATCATATATAAAAAATATGGGACTCATGCACAATTCACCAACGCGTACACTCCTCAGCAGAACGGGGTTGCTGAACGCCGCATGCGAACAATCATGGAGCGTGTTCGAGCCCTACTATTTGACGGCAAGCTATCCAAGCAACTATGGGCTGAGTGTGTTTGTCACGTGACTACCCTCATCAACATGACGCCTAGCTCTAAGACGGACGGTCGAACCCCGTATGAGCTCTGGTACAACCGAATTCCATCGATGCAATACATCAAAGTGTTTGGTTGCAGTGGCTATGTCACATCACGGAGCAATACCGAGACAAACTCGACTCTAGAGCCCGGTTGTGCATGTATCTCGGTGTACCTGACCACAAGAAAGGATATAGACTGATGGACATCAATACACATGTAATTGTCTATAGTCGTGATGTCATCTTCAAAGAGGACGAATTTCCCCTTCTCACAGGCCTGACGTCTACACCAGAGCCTACCCAACCCATGCGCAGGCAGCCACCTGCCGCCACACCTACACCTGTATCTGTGCCAACTGCACCTGCCATTGCACTAGCTCCGGAATCCGAACTTGAAGATGAACCTGTATCAGAATCAGTGGCAACACCGTCACCTACTTCAGCCCCCGCAATGAGAACCGCACCGAGTACAGCAAACAAACGGGTACTGCCCTCCTTGAAGGAGGCTATTGATCGAACAGCCATTCATTACTCATTTAGAACGGAGACGGACTCTGATCCTCCGCACAACTCAGCTCCTAAGCGACCCCGCCTCACTGCGGAAGCCACTGAGAAATGCCTCAACTCTGAGAAGGCCTGTGACGTAACCCTCAACTCTGAGGAAGACATCCACGAACAGGAGCAACGTCAGCATTTACTGTACACATTACTAGCTATTCGGTATGTGTCAGATCTCACTACGTATCGGGATGCAATGAAGTCTTCCCACGCTAACCAGTGGCATCTAGCAGCTAAATCGGAATACAAGTCCCTCATGGACAATAACACTTGGGTGTTGGTATCCCCTCCTAAAGGACGGAAGGTTTTGAGTAGCCGATGGGTCTTCGTAGTGAAGTATACCGGCACTGATGAAATTGACCGCTTTAAAGCGCGTCTGGTGTCAAAGGGGTCCTACAGGTATTTGGCATCGACTACGATGATAGTTTCGCACCTGTCATCAGGATGGAGGTACTCAGACTACTGCTTACTATTGCAGCTCTTCTCGATCTTGAAGTCCACCAAATGGATGTTAAAACAGCATTCTTTAATGGCTACTTGGAAGAGGAGATCTACATGGCTCATCCGGAAGGTTTTAAAACACCGGGCAAGGAGCACCTAGTGTGTAAACTCCTCAAGAGCTTGTACGGGCTGAGTCTGGTACCAAACCCTGTCTGCCTTCCTAGAAAATCTCGGGTTCCTGAAACTCATTAAAGATCGATGTGTCTTTTGTCGCACAGTTGGTAACGTCACTTGTTTTATTGCAGTGTACGTCGACGACTTACTGATTATTGCGCCTACACCAGCACTCGTCAGTAAGCTGAAATCAGCCCTGGAAAAACGATTCTCCATGTCAGATTTAGGGGAGGTGAAGTACTTACTCGGCTGGTCCATTCAACGTGACCGTAAGAACCGAACGATATTTATCCACCAACACAAGTACGCTACGAAGGTCATTGACCGCTTCAGCGACTACATTCCGTACCCTATTGCAACACCAGCCGAACGGAACGCCAAACTCTCCGTAAGTAGCCAACCTAGCAGTGAGCAAGAGAAAGATGCGATGAGTTCAATTCCGTATCGCCAAGCCGTAGGCAGTGTCATGTACCTAATGGTTGGGACACGACCAGACATGTCATTCTATATGCGTGAAGGCAGTCAGTTCCTAGCCAATCCAGGCATGGAACACTGGAAAGCGGTCATTCGTGGTCTTAAGTATCTGTCAGGAACGAAAGAATACGGTCTCCTTCTGGGAGGCTCATCCGACATTACCTCAGAGAATCTAGCCGATCAGCTACTTGCCTACAGTGACTCTGACTATGCTAATTGTCCCGATACGAGACGTTCTGTCGGTGGATATGTGACTATGCTCGCAAGCAGTCCGATCTCATGGATCTCCCGTAAGCACCACACAGTGGTTCTCTCTACAACAGAGGCAGAATATATCGCCCTGTGTCACTGCATGCAAGAGATGATATTCCTCAAACTTCTTCTCAAAGAACTTGGCTTTGCTGCAACGCAGGCTAACACTATATATGAGGACAGCCAAAGCTGCATCAAAATCTGCTACAACCCCGAACTTCACGGACGATCAAAGCATATACACGTACGATACTGTTTCGTACAAGAAAAGGTAGAGCGGCATGAATTCAATGTTACCTACTGCAATACGAAAGAGATGATAGCTGACATCTTTACCAAAGCTTTAGACAAGCACCAGTTCAGAGAACTAAGGACCAAGCTTCGGATGAAAACCCTTGAAGCTCTCCCTGGTCATACCGTTTAAGTGTACGAGTATAACACTAATGCATGAAGCATGCCAAATTAAATGCGTTCTTTTATTTTTCCCATTGGGTTTTTAAGTTTGTTCGTAAAAAGGTTTTCTCCTCGTTGAGGTTTTCCCTGGTCAAGTACCGAATTACAATTGGCATATGAATTTATATCCATGCAGGCACATGAGACAAAGTTCTGCTGGGAAAGTTTAGTATTGGTTAGGCAAACCCGCGGAAATCCTACCAACTCCTATTGTCTACTTCTGCTTGCAGACAATAAATGGACGAATAAATGCGTAGAAATCAATCCAGTCCTCTGCTGACTCAATGGGATCACCTTCATCCAGGTCGTAGATCAGCCGAGTCTTGCCTTGAACCGTCAGAACACATGCATGGCCGACATTGCGGTGGTTGTAAGCTGCAACAACGTAGATACCATCCTTGAGCGGAATTTCATTCAGCACACGAACCCCACGTCGACCAGCAACAGCGAAATTGTCCAAAGCAATGGCTCGGTAAATGAAATCACGGCCAGAATCACGAAGCCGACGTAAGAAGACAAGCACAACCTTCCATGACGTCCCCTTCGTCATATCCATTCCACGAGAAGCCAGCTGGTCAGCGACAAAGTCATCGATGTCACGCTGAGTCACGATATCAGGACGACCACTCAACTCTGCTGCACGTCTCAGGGCGTTAAACACGCACAATCCTTGCATGTCTGCACCAATCGCATTTTTACTCATCCGTTGGCCAGAGCGCAGCGAAAGTCTTCACCTCCGAAGCTTTCCACCGATCCACCAGCTCAATCTCCTGTCGAAAGTCATCCGCGAGTAGCTGGGCGCGTGGCTCCCAAGTCCGCTGGTAGTACCGTCGCCTTTTGACGGAGGGGTTAACCCACAGCACTTGATACTGATATGTTATCAGGGAGTCTCCACGGCGGTCGTTAATGCGTGCAACGTTCCATCTCTGCTTTGTTGACGCGAAATTCGCAGTAACGGTAAGCTCGGATCGCTCGTAATTTTTGCCATAAATTCTCCAGTACATTTCACCGTCACTGTCATCACTGTCAGAATTTGTATCACTAGAGTTGGTGTCAGAGTTTGTCGGATTTGTATGATCAATTGTCAAGTCATCAGATTCCCTCGCCTCAATGGCAGCGGTCATTGCACTGGCCACGAATAGACGACAGTCTTCTTTTCTTCATCTTCTTCAAGGGTGCGGGTGAAGGAAGCAAGCGAGCCACGCGTCTTCTTCTTCTTCTTCTTCTTCTTTGGTACATGCAAAGTTGCTGCAACCCCGGGTAAAGTTGCTGTAACCGAAGGCAATGTTGCTGTAACCTTCGGTAACGTTGCTGTAACTTCGGGTACAGTTGCTGGAATAACGGGTGCATGTGCTGCTGCCTTCGCAGCCTCTGCAGGTACTTCCACGGCCGATTTACCGTCTTCTATAGCCGAAAACGACGCTACAGCGTGCTCGATTGGCTCATTAGGGAGTCCAGCACTTGGAACAGGCTCAGTAGCCTCTACAGCATCCGGGGCCGCCTCTGTGGCGTCTGTGCCAGCCTCTGAGGCTTTAGAGAGGTCCTTCATTGTATCATTTCGGTCACTAAGTCGAGCAGGTTCTGCTGGATGAATGCGTGCTGCACGCGCAGCCGCTCTCGCCTTCTTCCTGGCGCGTAACTGCTTCGCACTCGCGTTCTTCTTCTTTCGTTCAGCTGGCAGACGCTGGGCCAGACGCGGTGCTGATGATACTACCATGGTTTAGTCTCTAAGTTCCTGCCCGTGGCGTGTCTCCCGTGTCCTCCTTCCCTTACAGCAAGCTGCAGGGCAAAGTCGGATCAGCTAACGCAGGAGGCTTCCTGGGCGTGGCGTTTTAAAGACTGACCAGTCGTCCATTAGAGAGTATTACCTCTTATATCTAATCTATCACGCATCCGGAACATAATGTGAAGAGGCAGGGAGGCTTTTAAAGTTGCCTCTAAACAGCATGATTACCCAGAGGACCTCCTTAAACTATTATGACTTGATTTCTCTATACTTATAGTGGAATGCAGTCTCCTATTCACTGGTGTGCACTGCACACTGTGCAGCTCCTATAAATCTAATGAACATCACTTCGCCTTTTAACGGCTACCAACAACTCTTCTTGTGACGGGGTCACACGAGCACCTTGCTTGAGGAAGCGTGCTATTAAGAGTATACAAACTCTAAGTGAACGGCAGTTCACTAGTCCCTGGTCTGAGGGGACTTAATAGCCAGTTTAGAGTAGATTTTAGACTGATTTATTTATAGTTAATTAGGTCCATTTGGCCTGTAATACAAATTACTAATTAACTATACTTTAACGTAATTATGCATATAAAAGGTAGGTTTAATGTTATTGGTTGGCCCTCAGCCACCGAACCTACGTGGCAGTAGTGTGGCTCACACCACAGTGTGGCCCACACCACTCCATCAGAGTATTAAAACAAATACTCACAGAAGTATATCTACTTCTAAAGGCGGTACCCTTTCTGGGGTACCCCTTTCATGTAACCCCGTTACATCCTCCCCCACTTAGGTTGGAAACACCCCCAACCAATGAGGAGCTAGGAAGAGAGCTCCGCTCTCTTTCCTGTCCTTTGTCGATACCCATCGACGAGCCACCGTTGTGGCTTAAGGCTTTTCATTCAGCCTTTTCGCGCGTTCAAGACACCTGGAGGCTTCCACGTCAGCCTCCCAAGATGCCTAAGAAGGCAAGCACCCGCGGCGCTTCGGCGCCTTCTAAGTCTAAGACCGCGAGGTCGAAGACTGCTAAGGCCAAGTCAAAAGACAAGGCCGCTCCGCGCAAGGAAGTCCGCAAGGCGGCTTCCGAGGCAGGCAGCAAGCGTACGGCTGCTGCTGCCAGCCAAGAAGGGAGTTCGCGACGCAGTCGCTCGCGCTCCCTGTCACCCGACGACAGGCCGAACCCTCGGTTCGCCTATCGGGACCACAGTCCCGGATCTGAATTCCCGGAATTTCATATTCCGATTATCACGGGATCAGAGTCCGACGGGGACTCTCCTGGATCCGCTAAGGATCCATCTTCTTCTCAGGATGCTCCTTCACAGGATGCTCCTGTACAGGACGCTCCTTCGCAGGACGCTCCTGTTGATGATAGCGAATCATCAGAGGCAAAGGCAGCTTCGACGAGCTCGCCTGCCAAGAACCTTACCTTGACCGAAGGTAAGGCTCGAGCCCAAGCTGCGAAAGCAGCGTCTCCAAAACGGGCTGGTGAGGGCGCTGCTGCTGCTAAGAAGCGCGCAGCCCCTGGCTCTCCTACGTCAGAGCCTTCAATCGCTAAGGGATTCAAATCCCTATTCGACTCCTCAGACGAGGAGGAAGAGGAGGGGGCTGTCTCCGAGCCCCGAGAGATCTCCAATGATCTCGATGAGCAGCAAGAGCGTTACCAGACTGCTCAGCTGCAAGGCACTCCTGTGCCTCCCACGCCGGCGTATCCTCGCGGATACTACCCACCGGATGCGGGGTCCGGGTCCCCAATGTTTTTGGAGCACCTTAAGGCCCCTCGTGGTCTAAACCATGGGCGCACTTCGCGTGGCGCCTATGAGCGTGCCTTGGTTCAAGTCGAACCTCTCTTTGTCAACGACATTGAGGCCGCTAGGTGTGTGCTACTTGCACCACACCGAATTCCTCTCAAGGAATTCACAAGTCTTCGAAAGAAATCCGAAGACCGTGGTGGGCTCTTCCCCGTGTGGGGCTACCCTTGGGTACAGCCCGAGAACACCACAACCCAGACCCAGGCAGAAGACCTGTTCTGGAGATGGGTTTCTCTAAAGAACTTTACAGTTCAGGAGTTGAAAGAACTCCGGGAAGATCGCCTGCTGTCCTATGTCTTGGACCAGCGAGATCTTCGAATTGAGTTTGCCCACTTAGTCGCTAAGCGGCAACTCCACTCCGTCATGGAGGGACTTAGACAACAGTCTAAGTCCAGCGCTCAAGATGAGCGCGGGTACGGTTCCGTCAACCCAGGGACCGTACACCGTAAGGCGGCTAAGAAGCCGCGGACTACTTACGCCCCGGCTGTTGATCCCAAATCTCAACAGCCTTCGGGCAGTCAACCCGGAGCCGGTCTTCCGGCTCCCACGAGTTCTGTGACGAGGGGTAACCCCGCCACTTCACAAGCAGCTGGCGCTTCCCAGAGCGCCGCCGCTCCTGGACGACCCGCTCCACATGATAGTGGAGCTCGCCGTTCCGGTCAAGGAGGGCAGGAGGAGCTCTCGCACGCGTTTGAGTACGCGGCTCCTTCTCAGCCTTATCCTTCTGGACCCTCATCTTCGGGTCGGGACTCTGTGGGGTCCCTATTAAGTGACGAGGTCCGTCAACTTCGAGATCGCGTCTATGCGATCGAGATAGCCCTTGGGCTTGGACCTGGTGGTCAGGCTGCCGCTCAGGCTGGCAAGCCGGGGACCCTTGAGGTCCTTCGCCAAGACTTGGACGCTCTTGGTCGTGAGACTCATGAGCTCCATGGGCGTGTTGACCGCCGAGCTCCGGCTGCTGCCGTGAAGGAGCTCCGTCGAGGCTTAGACGTTCTAAGCCATGAGGTGCATGGTCGTATGCCCTCTTATGAGCCGCAGGGGTACTCGTACCACTCGGCTTATGGGTATAGCTCTTACCCGAGCTCTTCCCATTCGGTACCGTCATACCCTTCGTATGACTCGCGTGGGTACCAGCCTGTATATCACTCACAGGCTTCGACACCGGCAACTCCGGTTGTCCAGAGAGCTCAGCCTCGTTTCGAGGAGGTGAGTTCTCACCTTGGTCTTCCTCCGTCCGAGAAGGAAGACCCAGCGGATCGTGATACCGCTTGAGACGCCCCACGTAGAACGTCGGGTGCGTCGCCATTGACTTGGGGAGGTCAATGGTATACGCCGCGCCATGTCTGGCCAGGACCGCAAAGGGTCCGATGAAGCGGTGCTTCAACTTGTTGCTCTCTACAGAGCTAACCACCTTTAGCGGTAGGTTTTTAGTGTCTAGTAGAACTAGGTCACCAACCTTAAACACGTTTAAGTTTCCTCTACTTGTTTTGTCAGAGTACTCCTTTTGTTTGTCTTGGGCTAACGCCATTGCGTCTCTAACCCGGCTGATCAACGTCAGCCTGTTGTCGATAAACGACGACAACTGTCTTTTTAAAGACTCGGGCTCTATTTCAGAGACCTGGGAGGAAAAGGCTTTCCGAGCCTCTCCCCCACTTACGATGGAGGCCACGGTGCCTCCCCGCAAGGTTAGCGGCACCTGGGGGTGTCGTAACCCATTCAAATAGAACGGGGTAAACCCCGTTGATGCGTGTACCGCATTGTTGAGTGCAAACTCAACCATAGGAAGCTGATCCGACCAGGATCGAGGTGCTTCCGCACAGATACTACGCAGAGTATCTTCGAGCACGCGGTTGACGCGCTCCGTCTGACCATCCGTCTGCGGGTGGTCTGCAGTTGACATCGTCAACTTAGTTCCCAGCAATTGGAACAGGGTGTCCCAGAACGCACCCGTGAAACGCGGGTCTCTGTCCGAGACTATGGTCTCTGGTAGACCATGATAGCGAAACACGCTATCTAGGAACAGCTGTGCAGCTTGTTTCCCGGTGACCTTGTCACGTACCGGAGCAAGATGTACCATCTTGCTCAAACGGCAGACAAACACCAATATGCCGGTGTTGCCCTTGTCATCGGCCGGCAGGCCGAAGACGAAGTCGAGACTCATCGACTTCCAGCAATCTGCTGGTACAGGTAGGCTCTGCAGTGGAGCCGAGGCGTGGCCCGAAGGCTTCACCCTCTGACATGTTTCACATGTCTTGACATAGTGTGCCACCCACTTATACATGCGGGGCCACCAAAATGTCTGAGAGACCATTTGGTAGGTCTTCTCCCGGCCAAGATGGCCACTTATCGGCGCATCATGCGCCTCTAGAAGTATGTCATACTTCAGATCCTCGTCGTTTGGAACGACAACCCGAGGAGGATCTCTAGGGTCTACTCTGTAATGGAGTAACCCATCGGCCAGCTCATAACGATGGAGCTGCGCCCGCTGTCGAGGCGAAAGCCTGTCGACTTTGGCGTCCTTGCCATCGGACAAGAACTGCACCAGTGGTGTATAGTTCTCGTCCTCCTGATACGCCAAGCGTATCCGATCATATAGATCTGTCGTGACCCGACTGACATGAGCTAGCTCATAGTCAGGTCGACGCGACAAAGCATCGGCAAGCACGTTGAGCTTGCCCGGCTTGTATTCAACGCGGAAGTTGTATTCCGCGAAGAATGACAGCCACCTCGCCATCCGCTGCGACAGATGCGGCGAGTTGGTGGCAGTCCGCAAGGACGCGTGATCCGTATAGATCACAAAGGGCCTCGTGCCCAAGAGGTGAACTCTAAATTTGACAAGAGCGTACTTCATTGCAAGTAGCTCCTTGTCATGAACGGGATAGTTCCGTTCGGCAGCCTTCAGCTGCCTGGACTGGAAGGAGATGACACGTTCGTGTCCTTCATCGTCCTTCTGCAACAGCGCACAGCCTATTGCATAGTCAGAAGCGTCACAGACGACGCTAAATGACTTGTTTTCGTCCGGCAAGGCCAGGACTGGCGCTTGCTGTAAGCTCGCCTTGATGCTATCAAAAGCATCTTGGTGCTGTCGCTCCCAGACCCAGTCGGCATCTTTCTTTAAGAGATCCGACAAGGGTCGAGCAAGTTCAGCGTACCCTGCGCTGTACTTATGAAGATAATTGGCTAAGCCCAACCACTTCCGGAGGTCCTTCTGCGACCTCGGGGTTGGCCAAGCCGCTATGGCCTTGACCTTCCCTGGATCGGCGCGTACGCCGACCCTGCTGACAAAGCAGCCGAGGACCTTTATCTCCTCAGCTGCAAAGACGCACTTGTCGATGTTGGCATAGAGCTTGTTAGCTCTCATGACCTCAAACACTCGACGGAGGTGCTTCAAATGCACCTCCATAGCCGTCTGGCCACCTTCGGCACGGCTATGGACGAATATATCGTCAAAGTACGTCTGAGCGAACGTACGCAATGGTCTAAACAGTTGTGTGACCAAGCGATTGAACGTCGCTGGGGCATTCGATAGCCCCTGTGGCATCACTAGCCACTCCCAGAGCATCCCGCTCGGGGTGCTCACTGCGGTGAGAGGAATGTCACTCTCCCGCATCAGGATCTGGTAGTATCCGTCTACCAGATCCAGGGCACTGTACAGCGTACAGCCCGACATGTTGTTCAACAACACATCCTTGCGAGGGATCGGCGTCTGTGCCGGTACCGTCGCATTGTTCAGCTTGTTGTAAGCGTGAACCAGACGCCACTTCCCGTTCGGTTTCCGAACGCAGAAGGTCGGCGTCGAGTGCGGGGACTTTGACTCCCGCACCATGCCCGACTTCGCCTTCTCGGCGAAGAAGGCATCTATGACCTCGCACTGCTCGCGAGGTAGAGGCCACTGCCTCGTGACACAGTACTTTGTGCCAGGCACGAGGTCAATCTCGTGCCGAACTCCCCGATCCGGCGGGAGTTGGGATGGTGGGTGCTTCGACACCACATCCGAGTATTCCTTCACAAGAGGATACACTGGATCCTCCGGGTTCTTGAGAATCTCAGAACCCAAGCGCGTTGCGCGCTGCTTCGTGAACCCCTCCAGGACGTCCTCGTCCATTACGGAGGAAGAGTTCAAATCTTCAGGAGAGGTCTCCGGCTTCAGGAGCACCATCTCCGCAATCTCTCCGGCCTTCAGCTCGGCCAGGAAGTCCTTCATGGACAATTCCTCGAGGTTCAGCAGTGCTGACACCTCTGGCAGTGCCTCCAGATGGACGGCACCTGCCCTAACTTGACGACCGGACACGCCGTCGAAGACATGGCATTGCTCTTCGACCGGCCGTGCCGGTGGAGTCTCAGACTCCGAGTGTGGTACTTGGTTATCCACACGGGAGGTGTTCACCGACACCTCCGCACTCGTACTGGTCTTCTTGACCCCGCGTGGAACTCTGTTACCCACGCTAGAGACGCACGCTGCGCTCTCAATCTTCTCGGTCTCCTCGACCTTGTGTGGAACTATGTTACCCACACCGGAGGCGCTCTCGGCGCCCTCCCCAGCAGCCTCAGCTGCTTGCGGACCTATGTTACCCGCTTGCGGACCTACGTTACCCGCCTGTGGACCTATGTTACCCACTTGTGGACCTATGTTACCCACACAGGAGACGCCTTTAGCGCTCTCCTCAGCAGTCTCTGCTGCTTGCGGACCTATGTTACCCGCCTGGTCAGTGCCGTCCGGCACTGCCACAGTCGAAGCCCATACGGCGCGACGACTCTCAGCGTTGGGACTTGCCGTCGTGGCAATCCCACACGCTTGGCAATGAGCCTTGGTCTCACGACCGGTTGCGAGGCTCATCGCAACATCTTCGTTGGAGTCCGTGACTCCCAATACTTCTTCGGGCGCGTAAGCGCCTTGGCGACCATCTCTGGCGCCCCAGTCCCGGACAGAGGTGGGAACATTACTCACCAAAGCTCTGTCGGAGACTGCAGGCCGGCTAGCCCCAATGGCTTTGCCGCGCCAATCGATCCAGGGCTCGTGCTTTTCGAGCCACGGCATGCCCAGGATCAAGTCGTACTTGTCCATGTCTAGGACAAGAAACGACTCCGTGCTGTCAAAGTCTTCAAACTTTACAGCCAGGTCCATACGGACCCCAGGTACGTTAACCACTGTACCATCGGCCAGTCTCACCGAGACCTGGCCCCTGCCTTTGCTTTCTCGCAAAGCATCGGCATACTTGTCGCCATTCCGCGCGACCGTCTGGCGTCGAGCAAAGTTCGTCGACGCCCCAGAGTCAATCAGGACTCTAAAGGGATCTCCATATCCCCGTACACTTGCGTGTACCACGAGCAGTCCGCCGCTGCTCTTTCTCGTCTCGAGAGCACCCAGGCTCTCAGGGGCTAAGCCTCCATGGCGTGCGCCGTCCGCACTCCTACCATGGGGACTTAGATCTTCCCCAGTAGGGCGCCCCGCCCCTACTGGTGACCCCAGTTCCCCTGGCTCTTGGGTCGCGGCTTCTGCCACGGGCCCCTCGAGCCCCTAGGTTTGGAAGGGAACTTCCTTTGCCCTCCCGCAGGGCAGGCACGTTGCATGTGCCCGAGCTTCCCACATCCGTAGCAACGGATGGAGCTCTGTACGGCCGTACCCAGTTCCATGGGTACCGGCCCGGTGCTAGCTCCAGCTGCTGGAGCTCCTTGCACTGCGCCTGATGACGCATTGTGGCCTTGCCACACCGACGTAGGAGTACGAGCCTGTCGGTGGCTGTACTCCTCTTGGAGGGCGATCTGTATCGCCTCCTCCATAGTGTTCGCATGCACGCGGAACAACTGTGTGCGGGATGGGCCCACCTTCAGGCCATCCATGAACACTGTCACCTTGATGTGTTCAGGTAGGGGGTTCCCCACCAGAGATGCAGCGAGCACTCGCATCTCTTGGATGTATTCGTGCAGCTCACGCTTCCCTTGTTTACAGGCAAGGAAGCGCGAGCGCTGGCGATACTCGTAGTTCGCCGGAAGGAAGGCGGCTCTAAGCTGTTGACACAGCTGAGCCCAGGTTGTGAAACAACCCGGCGTTGTCGCTTCGCGCGTGTACGCCCAGGTCTTCGCCCGACCTCCTAGGTTGGACAGGGCGAAAGCGACCCGAAGTCGCTCGGTCGAGATCAGAGCCGCGTCCATCGCGAGCTCTACCTCTCTGACCCAGAAGTGGAGGTTCTCACCCTCCTTTCCCTCATAAGGATTAACCTTAAGCCTCAACGGCTTAGGTTGGGCTGGCTTCATCTCAGCCACGGGGGTCTGCAACCCCTGTACGTGGGCGATTAGCCCTCTTTCGTACGTGTCGAACGCCTCGATGCGTTCGACCTGCTCGGCCGGCGTAGCAGCCGCCAAGCTTCGGAGGGCATCTCCTCCAAAGATGCCCACCATCTTCCGGACCGACTCAAACTGAGAGTCGGTCAAATGAGGGAACTCCCCTCTATCCATCCTGGCTTACCTTGTAGGAACCACAGAGGATTCAGGTAGTCAATCTACCCGCGTAGGTGTGGATTGACTACAAGTGCTACCAAGTGTGACGGGGTCACACGAGCACCTTGCTTGAGGAAGCGTGCTATTAAGAGTATACAAACTCTAAGTGAACGGCAGTTCACTAGTCCCTGGTCTGAGGGGACTTAATAGCCAGTTTAGAGTAGATTTTAGACTGATTTATTTATAGTTAATTAGGTCCATTTGGCCTGTAATACAAATTACTAATTAACTATACTTTAACGTAATTATGCATATAAAAGGTAGGTTTAATGTTATTGGTTGGCCCTCAGCCACCGAACCTACGTGGCAGTAGTGTGGCTCACACCACAGTGTGGCCCACACCACTCCATCAGAGTATTAAAACAAATACTCACAGAAGTATATCTACTTCTAAAGGCGGTACCCTTTCTGGGGTACCCCTTTCATGTAACCCCGTTACACTTCTCCTTCCACCTCTCTTCTTCACTACAAGTTAACCTCGCCATATGGATGAACCCGATAAGACTGCAGATTGTACGCTGCGGGTCGTCCGTGTCTGCCAAAGATGATGGGTTTGTGCTTCGTAATTCGGTAGCGTATAAGCACAAATACATACGTTCACTTGATGCATAAAGAAAAGGTTATTTCAATTACAGAAAGAAGTATTTTATTGCAAAACCTCCGTATTTTACACAGCCATCGAGGAGAGAAATGATCATTCACGTTACACACTCCATGTGAACTGCACGCAGGAGGATTTGAAACCCAGCAAGTAGCGTGAGAGGGTCAGGCTTACAACCACTAACTAAGATTCAAGGACCCACGAGTGCATTCTTCAAACATGTATAAGATATTCGTTGCATAACTCCTAGGCGTTGTAATCGAATCTTTTGTTTTGGATATTGTGATACTTGTATTATCAGCATAGGCGTTGTTTGTGGGTGAAGACGGTAGTACAGTTTAATGAAAGAAAATAAACAGCGATACACACTATACCACCCCAACGCGATACGTGGTCCAAGATGTTACACGATTCTGTTCGGTCTAAAGTATGGAGTCTCATATCCTAGTCCAGAATTTGTTACGTAAATTCAGTTAGATTCGCGAATTTATTGGTCACTGTATTTTAGTCCCATTATCAGCCAATAAGCGCTAGTAAATCGTAAAGGTATCGCAAGGTGATGGAGACGTCTGATTCCAGCCCGCAGTTCGTGTCCGTGACGACGCCATCCGGCACCAAGGCGATGTCACTCGCTCCATTCGACAAGATCAGCTCTAAACCAGCCTCAGAATGCCGTCAGAACAAGCGCAAAGCCGACGCGATGATATCAGAGACTTGGCTCAAGAATTTAGAACGTCGTGGAGGGTTCTGGGGCGATGCCTATTGGTACGACCTGCAATTGGAACGACGGATGCCTCTGGCCAAGACCATGGTATCAGAACTGATACTTGCACTGCCTCCTTGTGGTGGTCTCAAGGTTCTGGACCTTTGTGCAGGCAGTGGACGAGCTGCAGCTGCTGTTCTAGAAGCTTATCCAACTGTACAACTCGTTTTAGTTGACTCTTCTCCAGAGAGATTAACTATGGCAGGTGATAGACTTAAAGCGGTGCAACGAGGAGTGGAGGAGAGAACTGATGTTGTGACGAAAGTAGTGACAAGTGAGACGGAGTTTTATCACGAGCCAGTGGATGTCGTTGTGGCGTGTTTGGCCTTCCATGTGCTTGCAGAGAAGCCACCACATTATGGTGTTCAAGAGGACAAGACGTCGGTGGAGGAGACGTACGAAAAGGTCTTTCGTACGACGTGGAGAGCTTTGCGGCCAGGAGGACATGTTGTGTTTGCTGATCATGTGGGGCAAATGCCATTGTTTCAACAGTTGAAATTGCTGGAGAAAGCAGGGTTTGAAGACGTCGACTGTGCGTGGCGACAAGAAGATTCGTTTGTGGCAGGAGGTCGCAAACCCCAAGGTTAAAATTGTTTTTGTTGCGAACGTTGTTGGTTGTTATAATTGGAATTGGACTTTGAACGGTGCTGGAGCTGTCAATTGCTTGTTTTGACTTGGTTTTGTTGTTGTTTAGCAACTGATATGTCTAACGCGGTCCAAAATGACCGGCCTCCATCTACTAAGAATTATGGACTATTGGTACGTCGGGCTGGTCTTTCTCCTGGTGTGGCGAGTATTGTGTTGGTGCCGGCTGCCGTGAATGTGACGGTGGGCGGAGTGGCAGCTTTTTATTCGATCGTATTGCGTTGCTCGATCGCCCCGGAGCAAGCTGTGACAGTGTCACCGGTTAACCTGCCGACTGGATTGCGGGTGTTACCGTCGCTGCACGTTTTCACTCAGGAGAACTGGAATGAACCGCAATACTTCCGCGTGGCAGCTGTGAACGGTGGAGTTTTTGAAGAGCTACGAGGTGGTGCTGCTGTAATTGAGCACACAACTAGCAGTCTGGACCCTCGATTTCACGGTCGACGTGTGGTTCATCTTCCAAGTTCGGTGCAAGCATATGTAAGTCCTCGTGATGGCTACTATCTCTTTGCCACTGGTAAAACTGCTGCAGTTGCCTCACAGCAATCACTGCCGCCCAAGCCTAAACTACCGTTTACTTTCCACGAATTTACAGAGATTGAGTTACGACGCAGTGCTTTGGGGGCTCGACCACTGGTCGCTCGATGCTCGATGCTCATGCCTATGCCACCAGGAGCGATAGCGGCAGTAGCAGCCGTGGAAGCTTCAAACCAGGCAGCGGCGCAAGCAGCACTACATCAATCGCGTCGGAGGCTTTCAGCAGCTTCTGCTGTTGTGAAGGCGATGGCTGCTAGTGCAAGTCTGGGAACGACGGAAGAACCAGCAACTGCCGCGAAGGCATCAATGGATCAAAGTAATGCCCTTGTGAAGCTCACATGTCACGGAGATAAAACATTAGCACTGTACCATGACGGCGAAGTTCTCACGCTGGGATCAGATGATACTTCTTCTACTAACATTCGAAGTTCCCAAGATGTCGGAGCGGATGCAGCGTTGAGCCGTATGCTACTGGATGTTGCTTGTGGTGACAAATGCATGGTTGGTGCAAGTGAGCAAGGCTATTTGGTTGCTTGGGGTGAAGAGTACAAGACCCGTTCACGGAATTTCAAGTCGTCAAGAACTGACGAGGAACCAGCGAGATTCCCTCGAGTTGTTCAGTCACTACTACACAAACGGATCGTGCAGGTTGCCTGTGGTGCAAATCACAGTTTTGCGCTTGCTGAAGATGGCGATGTGTTTTCGTGGGGTGTCGGTCGTAGTGGCGCCTTAGGCCACGGCCTGAATGCTCATGAGCAAACCTTTGATACGGTGTCTTCGCCGATGGAAGTATTATCGCTAAAAGGCCGTCGAGTGGTGTACATTGCTTGCGGGGATATGCATACTGCGGCTTTGCTTCTAAATGGCGAACTTCTTACTTGTGGGCTGCGAGACCATGGTCGTCTTGGTCGGCAAATTGCGCGTATCAATGCATATGGCAAAGTAACCGCAGTTTCACACACTAGAGACGATGGCGAATGTTCATCATGGTTTGCTCCTGTAGTCTTTCCACGTGAGGATATGAGATGCACGTACATTGCGTGTGGTGCTGCACATACTCTAGCAGTCTGTGGTCCGCATGATCTCTACGCGTTCGGTTGGAATTCTAGTGGTCAATTAGGCGTTGGAGATTGTCGAGATCGTCATGTGCCTACACGTGTGGTGTACTTCGATGCAATATCTCAACGCCGAAATTCTGCGTTGCCTCCGTTAAGCATTGCCTCAGTGGCTGCCGGCAAGAATCATTCTCTTGCGTCGTCTCCTGATGGTAGGCTCTTCTCCTGGGGTAATGATGAAATGGGTCAATGTGGCTTGAGCTCGTGTCCTCAAATCTACACACTGCCGCATCTCGTGACTTCAATGATTGGACTGCGTGTTACGCAACTCGCAGCAGGTGAGGTCCACTCCGCAGTTCTAACAAGTCATGCGCAACAACATTTAGAAACGTTGGAACGTACGCACCCAACACAGTATGCGCAGCTTGTGGAGCACTACGATAATTATGTCAAGGATGATACAAAGCGACGGGCACAAGTGCTCGAGCGCGCTCGAAGGCAGCAATTGGAGCGAGCCGCTGCTGCAAGGCGGCGAAAACCCCCGATCGACCCAGCAACAGAGGCCTTAGTTAAAATCCTAGCTTTGCAGGCGTTGGTTGATCAGGATGCTGCCTTAGATGCGGAATATGCACGAGGACCCAGACCACAAACTGCCAGATGCCGTTTTAGCAGCATGACATACGAAGCTGACAAGCGCAAATACGATCAAGATATACAATATCAAGTACGCTGCTCAAGCGCATCAATGGTTCGTCAAGCTCGACTCGCAGTATTGCAAGCACCGCTTGCAACATTTGTGGCAACTTCATCGCTTCAAAAAAAACAAGTTGGGTCGTCCTCAAAGCCAACACGACAGCGCAGACCCTTTAGTGCTGCTGTTACTTTGAGCAAACAACGGCAACGAAAACCCACAAGTGAAGGACAGCGACGACTGACGACCACACTTCTAAACCAAAGTGCTTCTCAGACAACATCAGTTAAGGTATCTACTTTTCCGCCATCGCGCCCCAAGTCGGCACCGTGCACGTCAGCTGTGAGAGTTGTGGACCCGTCACCAACTTCGTCATAATGAGTCATGGTTAGTTATAGCTTCGTCATAGCGTATCGCTCGCTATTATTATGCAGCAAAGCCCGTAGAGCAGCAATTTCATGCTTGATCTATGCCATGACGCTGCTAGATGATTATCGTCGCTCCATCCAGAGTCGAGTTGTATCCCGCTCTAATCAGGACCAGAAGCATCGACCACGTCAACTGACTCCGTAAGTTGTGTTAAGCTCCTAGTTTTTATATGTTGTGCTCATGCATTGTGGTGATACATGTATTTGACTACAGTCTCGCTGGTAGTGAAAGTAGTCGACGTACGCCTGAAACTCCTAGTGATGAGAAACTACCAGGTTTTGACCTGAGAAGTGCGCAACACGGTGTACGTCATCGTAAAAAGCTTAGAGCGGCCAACAACATCAAGCTCCAGGAACTGCCGAGGTCTCGCTTAGTAGAATCTCCTAACAAACCAATATCTGCAAAGGATGTCGAATCTCTCGCCAAACCTGACATGATTCCTTCAAACCAGGAAGAATCAACACCAAGTCGTGCCTTATCCTCGCAAGAACCTCGACGACAAGCTGGGAAACCTGTTGCTTTGGAGCACCTAGCGCTGTTAACAAAGCCCAGCGGACCGGAGCAAGCAAATAACAACGTTTTGGGGACTTCTCTTACGGATATTCCGTTGCAATTGCTACAAGGCGCTCGCGTTGATTTGCGGCGCTGGAGTGTGATCGTGTCGGACCGGACCTTACGTCGTATTGCTGCTCACAACCATCGCATTACCAGTGCCAATCAAAAGGCACAAAAACTACAAGGCTTGCTTCGTGGTCACCGTCAACGAAGCTTCTTACTGACGAAGGAAGAAGCTGAAGATTTGTCGTTGTCATACTCTGATGCTCGAAATCAGACAACTCAAACGTTGCTGCTTACTGGAGCTGAAGCTATCACGGATGCTGGTTTAGCCGCGATTGCACTAGCTGTGCCGAAGTTGAAAGAACTAGCTATCGCCGGAGCTGTACAAGTCACAGATGCTGCACTGCGTGTTTTGGGGGAATATTGTTCACACATTGAATGTTTGGACATCTCAGCTCTATCGAGTGTGCGTGGTGCTGGATTAGCAGCTCTCATTGATCGTTGCGGGGCTTCCCTTACACGTCTAGGCGTTGCAGATTGCCCGCAATTAGGAGAGTGGGTGCTTCGCCGATGTATGTATGCCTCTCCGAGACTCACACATTTGAACCTTTCGCGTTGTCCACAAGTGGGAGACGTTTTGCTCGAGACATTGGCAGCTCAGTGTCCTCTACTACGTAAATTGGAGCTCAGTGGATGCTTCCAGATCTCAGATCAAGGTGTTGTGCGAATAGCTCGGCATAGTCCTCATCTCGAGTATATCGCGCTAGATCGCCCCGTTGGAGTGCGAGGAAGAGCACATCTGACTGATTCATCGTGCGGGGCACTGGGGAATTCTGTCCGAAGCTGCGTGTTGTATTATTGGCGGGTAGCAGTGCTCTTACGGATGCTGGGGTGCAGTGGATGGCATCTCGTTGCCCTCAGCTTACCCGGTTAGATCTTTCCGGGGCGATTGGACTCACAGATGCATCTTGTGCAGCTCTAGGAGCAGGATGTTCCGATCTACGAGCTCTTCGTATCAATGGGGTAAAAGGCATTTCTGACGTGGGTTTGCGACTTCTTGCTGCAGGGTGCACAAAGCTTGAGCTGCTCCATGCCGCTAATTTATACCTCGTGTCCGATGGCAGCAATCGTGATTTTGGCCTGGAAGGACTGCGCGCTATCGCTAGCAAATGTGCAGAGCTTCAAGATCTCAACCTAAATGGTTGTTTTCAACTGCAAGAGCGTGCCCTAGTGGCAATTGGAACGAGTTGTCCTGCATTACGAAAGTTGAGTTTACAAGCATGTTTTGATATCACGCTTGCTGCTGTAACCGCAGTGCTACGAGGTTGTCAACGGTTAATGCGACTTGATGTCTCTGGTGTGCGTCGGTGTGATGACCGGATGATACGTGCCGTCGCGAAATACGGCACGTCAATAACCCAGCTGGTTGTTGCCGGTTGTGACCGTGTGGGGGATGTTGGACTACGCTATCTAGCTGATGCACGCGCTGACCAACTCGAATTGCTCGACTTTACGGGCTGTCGTTTGATCTCAGACGCAGGAATTATCGCACTTTGTGACGCGTTTCAGAGACCGAAGCTAGCTCACTTAGTGCTGGCTGACTGTCGGCTGATAACACAGGATCCGATCGCACGCCTAGCATTTGCCTGTCCGCAGCTACTTACGCTGAGTCTCCATGGTTGTCGTGTATCAGCTCGAGTTCTTCAGAGTCTCAGCTCCTCGTGGCCTTTTGGCGAGCTACGACTACCACCTGCTGGTACCCCCGCTAGTAGCAACAGCCAGTTCGGGATATTTCCTGCTTCGCGGGCAAAGGACCGACGCTACGTCGCTGAATTCTGTACGTCGTGGGCTGCAGCAGCCAGCATTCAGGTACGCTCCTTATTTTTTGCCGTTGAAGGGTTATGTACATTGTGCTAATTTCTTGCTGAGTCAGAACCTCTTTCGCGCTCGAGTAGCTCGGCGACAAGCACTTGCAAGACGAGAGGTGGCGCTACAACATGCTGTCGCTCGAAGACTGCAAAGTATTTGGCGAGGACGGCAAGCGAGGCGAGAAGCGCTGATTCTGAAGATGAAGGTCTCACACCTCGAGCATTGTGCGACGCTAATTCAACGCCGATATCGTGCCACTCGACAAGCCCGCCGTGAAGAAAACGAGCTGCGTGGCGTTTATGAAAAGCAGCTTTTGCTTGCGGCGGTGCTTGTTCAACGTCGATATCGCGCAATGCGTGCAGGGCACGAGGCACGCCGAATTGTCGCTAGACGACGCCGTGAATTCGCTCGTGAGACTCAAGCCGCTATGAAAGTACAGCGTCATTTTCGAAGACGAGTTCATCGCAACAAGCTTCGTTTGATGCAAGCCCAGAAGCTTGCGCGGTCTAGACGTGAGCGATCTGCTACGATTGCGATCCAGCGTCGCTATCGGGGGCACATGGGTCGGAGACTGGCGTTCGATCTCCGAGAAGAGCAACGTCGTTTCTTTGAGCTTCAGCAGCGTTGTGCAGTCCGTGTCCAGGCCCAGTGCCGCCGTGTGCGTGCTGTGCGTGAAGTTGCAAGGCGTCGCAATGCAATCACCGAGCGTGAGTTGGCTGCCACGAAGCTACAGACAATCTTTCGAGCTCGACGTGGGCGTGAGGCGGCTGGATTGTTGGCGTTGGCAAAGCAGCGTCGGGAGCAGGACTTCGCAGCACGTCGACTGCAGCGTCATTGGCGTGCCAGACACGATCGTCTCGCTCTGGTCATTGTTGCTGAAGCTCGGCGGCTTCGCAACCAGCAACGATCAGAAGCAGCTGTGGTTATTCAGCGTGCGGTCAAGAAGTTTTTGGTTCGTCGTAGGGCACGTAACATCGTCCGTGACTTGCTCGAGATGCAACAGCACGCTGAAGAAATGAAACATTGGGCTTCGACCCTGGTGCAGTCATATTGGCGACGACGTCAAGCATACCACCGCGTTCGTGAGGAGCGAAAGATCCAACGCACACGCTGGAAACAACTCGTCGACACCTACAACGAGCACGGTGCCGGCTACGGAGCACCGTTCTTCTATGTAAGATTCATTATGACAGCCGTCTATTGATCGTTGCGCTTACCGATGCATGTTGCAGAATCAAGTCAATGGGGAGATTCGATGGCGTTTACCTCGCGATTTGTTGTCGCTCACTGTTCGTCCACCTTGTGCTCAATGCGGTTAGTCGTTCTGTTGGGTCTGTCATAGCACAATTTCACTAACGAATGTGCCATATTGTAGAAACTCCGGAGAGTGCTAGCTTCGAGTGCGCTACGTGCTCAGAGTTCTTCTGCGATCATGTGCGTTGCTGTATCATGCTGAGTTCGTATGCCCATTACTCATTTGCATGGTATCGAACAGTGTGATGTTGTTGTGCACGGTGGTGGCAAAAGGCGGCTGCACAACAAGCGGAAATTGTTTGACTTCTACGGACGACGCCGTGACTACGGGGATGGCGATTTCCCGTCGATCTGGCCTTCAGAAATCCTTCAGGACGCCTCGAGGGGCTATGACTTTGTGAATTTGATTCCACGCGACAACTATCAAGACTTGCTGTGGGAGATTTCACGGTTCATGCCGGTGTCTACAGGCCATTGGGACGATGAATTGGCAGCTTTTGCAGCGCCATCATCTCCTGCCGTTGCTTTAGCATTCGCCACAATGCTGGGCGACAATTTTGGTGCTAAGTCGGCTGTAGCTACCGATGCTGATGGCCTAGAGCGGCCAGAAGTGCCGAAGCACCAGCTTCTTTATCGCGAGAAAGACTTTGATGACAACGGTGCTAGTCTTTGGGAGAGTTTCTACGACTACGCCCAAGGGGAATATCGATACTACCATCGCATTTCGAAACGAGTCGTATCACACCTTCCACAAGAGCTTTAATTGTAATAGCACACGGCATGAACACAAGTTTCGTAAGTATTCTCTTTTTGACGCACTCAAACCTTTGGCGAGCACGTCAGGACAAGTTATTATTCAGCCATGTTATGATTCCATCTCACTTCGATTCCTACACAACAGGATCTTAGTGACGCAACTACGTACCTAGCAAACAATAGATAGACACATCGAGCACTTTTCATCTTTAGAAGCGTTGTGTTACGCGCACCAATCTGCCCATATGTTTGAACACTGCAAGGTCTTCATGGCTACGATGTAGAAATGTTGTAGTCGAAAGTCATGGACACACACCTGTGTGGAATCCATTCTTTAGTTTGTTCGCAGCGTAAATGCAAGCCTCTACATGCACATAAGCGAATCAGTACACACATTAGACATGATTCCCAAGAAGGGGAGGATCTAGCGCACACAACATTGAAGGCCAAGTTCATTGGATTCGATCTACACACGCGACAGCACGTTTCGGTTAGCTGGGGCTGTGCGCAACGTCCTGGGACGCTCACCGTACAAACCTTCCTGCAAGCCTTTGCAGTTCAATTCGTCTGTCCGTTGCAATCATTCGTAGTCCAACTCCGCAAATTCTTAGCCAACGTAAAGAGAAACAAAAGAAACGAATAGACCTGGGTGCTAGTCGGCGCCACCATGACGCTCACGAGAACTCGTGCTTCTCGAACTTGTCCAGGGGAAAGTATGTCACTTTTACGATGTTTCCGCCGAATTTGCGTCCGTTCAATGCCTATTGTTACATTAGTAAATCACACCACTCGTGAGAACAACGCGAGAGTAGTGTGCAAGTGGAATTGTCAGCATACCTTCAAGGCAGAAACTGCGTCTTCTTCCTTCCCGAATCGAACATAGATGCAGCCTAACCCAGGGACTTCCTCTCCGTCCTGTTAGTCATAAACAAATAAATATTAGTCGTTGTAAATAAATAAGCAGTATCACTAAACAAACCTTAGGACGGGGATCTCCATGCCAGCTACGCTTCCGAAGCGCTTACATTCTTCTTCTACATCTTCAGCTAGATCCGCGTACTCTTCGTCATCTCTCAGCTCATCAATTGAAACCATATTCGCCTGTAATACAAGTAGAGAACACATGACGTTAACACCATACCCTATAACATACCAAATGTAAGGGGCTTACCATTTTCAGAACAGCACTGGTCTGATCCTCCGGATTAGCGACTAGAGCTGCTCCAGTACTGGGAGGCTGACGTTGAACCGACAAAAGAATTCCACCAATACTTAGCCCGTTCAAACCTTCCACAGCTTGCGAAGCGACATCGTTGTCCTCGTACTCGAACAATGCACTTCCCAAAGATGCCCCCGTAGTAGTGTCTTTTACCAGTGTAAAGTTTTTCAGCGCTCCGAATGGTTCAACCAATTCCTTCACTTGGTCCTCTGTTAGCACAACTGGGATATTTGACATAATAAGACGGTGGGCTGAGCCAGCGTCCATAGCAGAAGATTCTCCCATAGATTGGGCTGCCGCAACCGCAGCCAACAAAGTAGACGATTCCACGATGGCATCATCAGTCGCAGATGACTGAGCGAACCAGGCAGGATTCGGTGTGCAGCCCAAGTTTGTAAGCGCGGTCTGTGTACGAGCAGAAACCAGAGGCATAGGCTGTGGTGGGCCCATGAAACTCCGCGGACGACCAAACTTTAGTGGCTGCCCCAGAAGCGAAAGCTGGTTAAGTAGTAGTGCGAGATTGCATTCCTCGACGGAGCGCATCTCACAGAACGCAAAATGACCATCCGTAGAGATCCAAGTGTTAATGATCGGGTTTCCAGGTGCGTAGTAAGTCCCACCTGCTGAATAATCGTGCTGAGGAACTCTTGGAGCTGCGGCCCCGTCACATTGGGAGGTAAGTTGCCTACATACAGTTCCCGTGCTGGTTTCTGAGCCACTGCAGCAGCCATCGTCACATTCGAAGCCTGCATCTTCGCAATAATGTCCTGAAGACTCATAGTCGGATATTGAGCCATAAGCTGCGTAATAGTCGGGTTCACTCCTGTACTTGGAGTAGCAGCCGGAGCTGTTCCAGTAGTACTAGGATCAGTTCCAGCTGTAGCAGGTGGGTGTTGGTGTGGCTCTGGAGAGCCATTCGCTTCACGTCGAGATCGGTCACGTGAGCTTGAGCGTTCGCTGCGTCGACGACGTCTGTAACTGGGGCTTCGGCTGTAGCTTCGCCCTTACGGCGATGACGATCACGATCACGTCCACGAGAGCGTCTGTCTCTCTTGATCGATCTCGATCTCGACCGCGATGGACGTCGAGCGCGCCGACTACGCGATGGAGAGCGTGAGCGTGAGTACGACGAGTTCCGTCGATGACGTCTCCGCCTCGACGATCGAGACGGCGAGCGTGGCGATCCCGATCTCGACCGTCTGGTCTTTTTCTTATGGCGTTCGTCCTTCTCGTCGTTCTTCTCTTCCTTCTTGCCATCGTCTTCATTCTCCGTCTCCGTCTCGTCGTCATCCTTCTTCTCCTTCTCGTCGCTCTTGAGCGTCTTGGCCGTCGACTGCGATCTGGACTTGTGTCTCGACCTCTTCGACTCCCGCGCGTCTCTACTACGAGACAGCGAGCGTCGCTTCCTTGAGGATGAAGTGTGACGACGTCGACGTCGACCTGCTGACCGCGAGCGCGACCGGGAGCGCGACGCAGGCGACCGAGACCGAGAAGTGGACCGACGTCGGCTTCCCGACGACTTTCTGCGTGAACTACGGTGTTCCCGGTCGCGCCGCCGCGGGGAGCGTGAGCGCCTTGAGCTGCGCGATGTTCTGGAGCTTCGACGGTCGTCTGCGCCGCGTGGGGAGCTTTTTACAGCCTTCTCTTTGCCCTTGTCCTTGTCCTTGGAAGCCTCTACGTCTGCCGCGCTCTCGCTCTCAGGACGACGTTTCTTCCAGCCAGACTCACGCAGCTTGTTACGGATAGACTCTTCATCATTCTCGCCGCGTGTGGGACTCGGGAATGCCTTGTGGCGACCGTGACGACGCTCTGACTCGACACCTTCCTCGCTACGCGCCATGCTCGAGATCTGCCAATGAAGTGGTTTCAACGACATGTGTTGTACATAAGTTTAATGTACGCCACATCATCTTTTTAAAATGGCTACGTTTCTATAAGATGGCTACACTTGCGATCTTGAAACGACGCGTAGCCATTTCGACATGTATGTGGCCAAACCCAAGCAGACACAGCGTGCTAAGGCACAGGAGATCGCTCGTGTAAAGACCAAGAAGGGACCGACCGTGGAGGAATGTGTAGCCAAGAGGGATTTCACAGGCGCGTCGGCTATTCTTGAGTTTACCCTTAAAAGTGACGATGCATCGACTGTGACTGGACCTGCCAAGGCGGAGGAGAAGCGCAAGACGCTCTTGTGGCTCGCCTACGCCTCTTTCCACTTGGGAAATTACCAGCGAGCATTGGATGCTTACTCTCAATTGAGAGACGTGGACGACACACCCGAGATTTATCTCTATCGAGCGTGTTGCCTCTTTTACCTGCAGATGTACAAGGAGGCAGCAAAGGAAGCGGAGAAGGGGCCGACAGGGCAATTACAGAACCGCTTGCTCTTCCATTGTGCCCATAAATTAGGAGACGAAGACAAGTTGTTAGTCTATCATCAACAACTTACAGATTCAAAAGAAGATCAACTGTCCTTGGCAGCAATTCACTACTTCCGGAATCATTTTCAGGAAGCTACAGACATTTACAAACGTCTATTGCTTGAGAACCGCGATGATATTGCATTGAATGTCTATGTGGCCATGTGCTACTACAAACTCGACTACTACGATGTGTCGCTCGAGATCATGCAGGCCTATCTCCAAGCTTTTCCGGATAGTGTCGTGGCTGTCAACGTCAAGGCGTGCAATCAGTTCAAGCTCTACAATGGAGCTGCTGCAAAAGATGAAGTCAAGACACTCACGGATAGAGGCTATAATGTCGAGCAGAATGACTTGGTGAGTCACAACATGGTGGTGTTTGAGGACGGACAAAATGCACTTCGAGTGTTACCACAATTTGTGGATGCACTACCTGAAGCACGACTAAACCTTGTGGTGTACTATCTCAAGCATGACAAGCTCCAAGAAGCGTACGATCTCATCAAAGATGTCGAACCATCTACGCCGCAGGAGTATATTCTCAAGGGAGTGGTGCATGCCACATTAGGACAATCGACATCATCGAGACAGCATGTCAAGACAGCGCAGCAGTATTTCCAGCTCGTGGGATCATCGCCCACCGAGTGCGATACGATCCCAGGACGTCAGTGCATGGCCTCATGCTTCTACCTTCTCAAGCAGTTCGAGGACGTCAATATCTACCTCAACTCCATCAAGCAGTATCTCTACAATGAAGACGACTTCAACTGGAACTTCGGCGTCTCACTTTGCAATACCGGATCACATCAAGAAGCTCTTGAAACTCTGCTACGCGTGCAGCAAGAGGATTATCGCCACGATTATTGCTACGTGAGCTGGCTGACAAGATGCTACATTTTGAATCACAACCCGTCGGCTGCTTGGGATTTATATCTCAAGCTCGACAACTCGGATGACTCTTTCAACCTCCTGCAGCTGATTGCTCATGACTGCTACAAAATGGGCGAATTCCTCTACGCCGCTAAGGCATTCGACATTCTTGAACGCCTTGACCCGGATCCTGAATATTGGGAGGGTAAACGTGGCGCTTGTGTTGGTGTATTCCAGCGTGCTGTTGCCGGAAAGGCTACTAGAGTGGAACTCGAGGAGGTGCTGAGCATTCTCAAAGCAAACAACAACCCGCAAGTCGAGTATATTGTGCGCATCATGAAGAAATGGGGTGCTGAGAACGGCATTAGCGTCTGAAGTGCAATCGTAAGTCCGTCTGCATACGCAAAGAAATAATACATCCATTCACTTGAATCACGTGTTAGTACGGTCATTTGTCCCGAACATTGCACAGCACCTGCAGTGCAGATTCTGCACAGTTTGGTTTGGAATTACTTGCGCGACTTCGAACGCACACGTTGGATGGACCATGCAATCCCAAGAGAAGCCACAAGGTACATCAACAGCTTCTTTTCGTGAGGGTTTTTCACTCCACTTCGCCATCGAAGGATACCGACCAAGATTGCAACAACTCCAAGTTGTTGCAAGCGATTCAACCATTTGTTTCTGTTCCTGCGGCGGTTTGGCGAAGGACCGCTCTGTGACAGAGTCTGTCCACCTCCATCAGCGGACACGATCTGATCCTCAATGACGGGTGTTCTATATGTCAACAAAAGAATGGTGAGTTCACTTAACCAGCACATTAGCGTAAAACTTACAAATGATTGTAGAGTCCGTGACGACTCGATGACTTTCGCATCACCGAGTCGGATGTTGCACTCCTCGAAACTCCATTGCTGCCATGTGATGACGACGAAAGAAATGGGCGAGTGTCCCGCACGAATGACTGCATATCCGACAGGGAATAGTTGCGATTGGACTGTTCAAAATGTAGAACAAGGAGTTAAACCCACTTACTGCTATCATCGTCAACTCACTAAATACCTTCGTGGCAACCACTTTGAGTGACTTCAACAGTGCGATTACGTCCGTGTAGTCATCAACAAAGAATTCAGCTTTGGAGGGCTTCTGCCCAACAGTGCACGTAAATACTTTGTCTACAAGATATTTGAGCGCAGTTAAAAACCAGTATTCAACTACAACAATAAAATAAAATATTAACTCACCTTTCGGGAGCTCTTCATGTGCAACCATTTTCTTAAGCTCCTCAAACATGAGCTCGTCAGCTACATCGTCTCCAATGCACAGAACGAAGTCTGCAGGATTCCCATCAGCGCGCATCTTATTAAGCAAGTGAGTAACGATTTTTCCCTTGCCCACGCCCTCAGGTCGCACTTCGATGTAATCTTTGCCTTGAATAATGTTCAAAGGCCAACCCTACCACAACATCACGTTAGAACTGAGTAAAGCGACGTATTTCTCTAGGTACTTACCTCAAAGACACCCTCGAGGTGTTCTTTTAATTCAGCTGCTTGCAACACACCAAAGTCGAAATCGGACTTGCCGTAGCGGAAAAGTACGGCACTTCTCCGAAGCTCCAGCGTGGAGCCGTTTGTTCGATCGACATAAAGCTGAATTATCTTCTCTGCCTTGACGCGCCATTGTTGGTGACCACCCTCCGTTTGCAAGATATCACCATGCCGTTCCCATGGCCGTCCGATGCGAGCATCATTACCCAACACTGCACGTCGGACGAAGTATCCGTGCTCTGCCACGAGACCCAAACCTGGTACCCCGCCAAACTTTTGAGTGAGAAGGTCGCAATTACAACCGCTTACGATGAACACCGTGTTACGAGGGTCTTTACACAATTGTTCAAGTATGGCCAACGCGCTCAAGGGTACGTCAGGCCACCGCACACCCATCACCTTCGATACGTCTGGGGCTAGTGTTCGATAGTAGTCGAGAAAAATCGCGCGGTTTGTACTTGTACGATACCCAGGTGCAACTAGTTGGTCTGTCAGTTTCTACATCAAGTAGATTAGTGAAATGATAGCTTCTCTAGGGTAGTCTTGTAGCTTACCTGGAACTGCGCGCTGACTTCCATCAAGCGAAAATCGAGACCAAAGCCTGTACCCATGTACACAAACGATTCTTCCTTCTTCCGTGCGTTCACAATATCTGTGAGAACGCATCTGGCCCAACGTCGAGGAGGGTTTGCTGACACAAACTGGAAATCACAATTCCGTCGGTGTTCACGTTCGTTTGCGGGCATATAGACTGCATCTCGGAGCGCATCAATTACTTGATCCAGTTCCCACGGGTTTACTGTCAATGCACCGCTCAAAAGTCGACTGCTACCGGAGAACTCGCTTATGATAAGAACACCAGGTGAAGTTCTGCTCAATTCAGAAACACCCGTTTTAAAGAAACAGATTAGTACACCCAAGTAAGAGAAACACGAATGTACGAGCTTACTTGTGTGTAGCAATGTACTCGAACGGTGTAGTGTTGAGCCCGTCCCGCAGAACTGTCGTGATCTGCACATCAGCAACACGCCATAGGGCCACACGTTCCTTGTACGGAAACTCATCCACTTCTTCATAGTCCACCACATTGCCTTTGGCAGCATGGCGATACTTATTGTTGATGGCTTGTACAGCCAATTCAATCTCCTTTTTGCTCTGCAGGTAATCAGTGACACGTCCTCGCCTATGAATTCCTTTCTGCACCAGCACAGCTTTGCCAATAAAGTCAGGACATCTCGACAAGAACCCATCAAATGCCAACATCTTGGACGGAATGCCTTTCAACCTTTCAATGGTATCACATCCCGCAAAAATCTTTTTATCGCGGTACTTCTGACGTAACGCCACGACACTCTCACGAACCGCTTCACTGACCAAAGTCTCTTCAATTCTCTGTGCATCAATGGCCATGTGGCTACACGTGACCGCCACACGTCGTCCACTATAGTCAATGCCCAATTGTCCTCTCAAAATCGGTTCATAACTCAGTCCCAAGATCCTTCGACATGCCGACATAAAATGTCTTGCATACTCGAACAAGTGAAAGCCAATATGATCTGCATTGAGCATCCCTCGTAGTAGTTCTTTCCTCATAGACAAGGTTCGAAAAACCTCGGACGACGGAAATGGCACATGTAGGAACAGTCCTACATTCGCAGCTCGGAGTTTCCTCACAATATAACTAGGTGTCAATAATAAATGGTAATCCTGCACCCAAATGACATCTCCCTGTTCATAAAGTTCACAGATTTTGTGTGCAAACACTTGGTTCACATTGGCATAAGCTTGCCAGGCTAGTTTTTGCCACCCTGGATTCCAGAATTGTGCCGATGGAGACACTTTTTCTTGTGCATCCACATCGAGCACCACGTCCACGGGACTGTAGACGTCTACGACGTTGTGGAACGTTGGCCACAGCGTCTGTTTGCAGTAGTCTTCATAGTATAATTTGGCCTCTTCTGCCTCTAGAAACACTGGATAGCAGTTGAGGTCTCGAAGCAGAAGCTCCACCTCGTGTCGCTCGTCCAGTGGCACGTCCGTATCGGCTACACGACCCACGAATTTAATGGTCGCGCGCTCGGAGATTTCATAGTGGGAAAGGGTATTTTGTGACTCGATCATGCGGTCTCCAGCCCACTCGACTTGCCACTTGGACTCTTGAGACTTGAAGAGACGAACGGGGAGGCGATTGGCAGCGATGATCACGGGGATCTCGGGCGTCCAGACGTCACTACGGACGTCACACGAAGGAGACGCCATGGAAGGTCGGATATGGCAGCAAATCGAGGCTTCTCACTCGTGGATATTCATCTACACAGGTCGTACTACTTTCAATTTGTATGTACCCTCTTTATCCTCATCACGCTCTCCTCTGTAATAAATCAGTTTTCACAAGTCATTCCTAGTTGAAGTGCTAGCAACACGAATTGTGTACACACACGACTAGAGAATGCTGGACTATTTATCAGATTTGTGCACACTTGTCATTTTAGAATCTAGAAATTCTAAACTGTAGTCAACTAAGTCACCTGAGCTTGTCACTGAGTTTTCACAGCGGCCATAAGCGCCTTTGGGTCGTTGTGTGCAAACAATTCATCCACTTTATTCACCAACGCCTTCCCACCATGAAATTTTGCCAAGTACATGGCATACGCTTTCACAGCGGTATACCTGGGATCGCGTCTGGAAATCTCCATAAAATTTTCCCCCGGTGCCGCCAACATTTCCGCAAGCCGCTTTGGCTTTACTTCCTTGTGTATCCATGTCTGGAATAGATAATTATGCATACCTTTCGTATATTTCTTCATATCTGGGACTTCTTTTATGGTCGAGAAGAGCTTAGCCTGCTGTGAGAACGATTTGTGATCAAACATCAAATTGAACACCTTCTCATCAGTGAATGAATTAGCTCCCATCTTGGACCTGTAGAGTTCAGTGTATTGGAACCACTGCAGCAGAAGTGACTTTTGTTCGAGAGTATCCTTCGAGAGATGCAACATTTTGAAAACATCTTCCGGTGTCTCTCGAGATTTCAGCCACACATCGTGCAGTAGTTTGTGTGTGGATGGCGATCTCTCGAAAAGGTATATCTGCATTTTTTCAGCAGTATTCTCCATGCCCGGGACTTTCCGCATTGTGTGAAAAAGTGTCACCAGCTCCTCATCCAACCTCCCCTCCCGCAACAAGAGAAACATGGAGAAATCGCTGAACCACGAACCCTCTGATTTGGTCCAGTACTGATTCACGTACCGAAGCCACTGCAGGAACTTCGGGTTATCGTCTAACTTGCCTGTAGCTTGAGCAAGGTGCAATTTTTTGAATAACGTCTCCGGTTTTGTCTTCATCATCAATAGCATTTTAATCCCCAACTCCTCCGCCGTCTTGGATAACCCAGAAGTTCCAACTCTCTCTTCGTTAAGACGTGCCCAAACAGAATTCATTCCTGCAAGGATGACAGCAAATGCCAAGAGGACGAAACATTGGAAACGCATACTTCCTGTTAACTTGATCAGTTGTAAAAAATGTCAAGTGAGGTCAGGACCAATGTATCTGCAGGGATGTCTGTTTTCTAATGATTCTGTATCAACGCTGGTGGTGTGAGTCATGCTCACATTGACAATCATGATTGCGTGCAGTTCCTAGGATAAATATTCGGTTATACCTCGTGTCATCAGCGATCACGTAGGTCTAGACTGTAACGTGCTTAAATTGAATGTAACCAGTTCAATTTGCATCAACACCACTTGCGCACTAACTCTTCTCCAAAACTCACTCTATTGGTTGACAACATAAGTGGCAAATTGATGGTGTGAAAGCCAATGTTAAATTGTAGTGTCTATCCTCCATTCAATACATGTATTGCATGTTAAAATGAAAAAAATGGTAGCCGACTAACTGCCTCTTACTGCTATTATCCTTTAAAACCAGAAGAGAATCATACAAATTGTATTTAATATACAGTGCAATCTAGTCTACGTGATCACTGATGACACGAGGTATAACCGAATATTTATTTGATTCTGCCTGCGCACTAACTTTTCTCTAAACATGCTGCATTGGTAACATGTACAAGTGGTAAGAAACTCTGAATGACAAAAGTGGAGCGGATGCCTGAGCCCCCATTCGTTGCGTGTATTGTACTTTTGCAATATCTAAATTGAAAATGGTAATCGGAAGGAGTGATTATCTGAATGGCAATCGACTAATTGCTTACTTCGAAGTACTAGTTATTCATTAAAACTAAAATCTTTTCAAACGCCCAGTACTTCAGACAGTCATTTCATCATTCGCTCGGAAGAATAGTACAACTAGTACCCCCATGCGAGTACTCTTTATGATGATACTGATGCTTGTGATGGCCATCAGTGGTGATGCGATGCCTCTCCAAACGAAAAATACGAAGAAAACTTCCCCGGGATGGCTACCTTTATGGAGTACCAACAACAATATCGATGTCCCTACTAGATTCTTGAGGGATGTCGACGAGGCTAATGTGGGCAAAATCGAGAGTGGCAGGTCGAATGACCAAGAACGAGTTGGGTTTCCGTCGGTATCCCAGGCAATTGACAAACTGGCGTACAAGGCGTTGTTGAAAATGAATACGGAGCCAGAAAATATATTCAACAAATTACGTTTCGCAGAGGCTAATGTGAACCTCAACAACAACCCGGCATTCATTCAATGGCTGCAGTATGTGCTTAAGTACAGGGCAAAGAATGATAATTTCGGGTTCTCGAACGACTATTTATTCGACATACTGAGAAATGCAAAACCAGAAGCAGAGTTGGTGACACTTTTTCAATCGCTTCGACAAGTACCGGGAATGAAGGATCTGGCTGATACGATGCAGAAGTACATGATATTAAGTTCCGCATCGAGCCACAGACTCATGAATGATGTTTGGCTGAAGTCACGTGAGACGCCAAAAGAAGTTTTCAATATCTTAGGACTTCGAAACGTGGAGCTGGAAAACAATCCGCTCTTCATTCAGTGGCTTCGATACACCCAACTTTACCGGAGTAACACAGCGTTTTCCGACCTACAAGCGTTGACATTTCTGAAGGAGGAACAAACTCTCTTGGGCGCACGACTGGGCGTAATTTTGCAATCGATGAAGGGAATTCCAGATATAAACCATCTCGCTCAGAGCATGCAAACGCACCTCTTTCGTATCTGGATAAACGATGCTCACATAAAACCACAAGGATTCGGGTATCTGTTGGCGATTCCGTATCATGACTGGAGATATATTTTGAATCTGCCGAAGTTTGATCACAAGTACGCCACATTGGAAGCTTATACGTTGCAATATGCAGCAGACCGTGGAGGCGAACATGCGCTGAATGAAGTTAGAGGTTTGTTTGCTAATAACCATCGAGAAGCAGCACTTGTGGCCGCTATGAAAGTTTAGGAAGCAGCTCGAAACACTACTCAAGACTTGTAGCACGGATCGTCTTTCGTAACATTTCTCAGATGAAAGCAACGAATTACCAGTGCCTTTGCTTAATCGAACCGCAACATGGTCATTTCGCGTATACGTGCACTGTACCATCAGCTAATGTCAATTCGCCCTGACCATTCAATGCTACATGGTTATTTTCCCACTGACCTACGAAGCGTTCACCATTAGAAAAGAAACCCGATCCCGGGCCGTGCCGCTTACCATTCATCCACATACCATCGTACAGATCACCGCCAGCGTACTTGCACAGACCATGTCCATGAGGTCGCCCACCCATACACTCGCCTGTGAATTTGCTGCCGTCTGGGAACGTGATGGTCCATTCACCGTCTAAGGGCTCATCGCGACACCACTGACCTTCCTTGATCACACCTGAACTGCCGATTGTAAGCACACCTGATCCTTCGCGACACCCGCGGTGCCACTGACCGACGTATTGATCGCCCTGAGTCGATGAGTAGGTGCCTTCACCGTCTTGAAGATCGTCTTTCCACTGCCCCGAGTACCTGGATCCGTCGGCGAAGATTGCATCGCCTAGGCCCTCACGGCAACCGTCACGCCATTCACCAGAGTATTGTTCTGTGTGGTTTTGAATCGTACAATCCGACTGCACTTCTACAACGGGAGCGATGACCTTGCCGACACCGTGTTTCTTGCCTTGTACAAACTCACCTTCATAGATACTGCCCTCAGCGTCAGTATACTGTCCTGTTCCGTGGAAAGCGTTCGCTCGCCACTGTCCACTGTAAGTCTCTCGACCACAGCTAATCACGCAGTGACCGTAACCACAACGTTGACCATTCTCCCAAGCACCATCATAAATAAAATCTTTCGAGCCCGAAGTCAACACGCCGTTACCATGGCGTAAATCCTGCACCCACTGACCTTCGTATGTGCTACCTGTTGCGCGCTCGGTAAAGATACCAAAACCATTTCGATACCCGTCGTTGAACTCCCCTTCGTACACATCTCCGTTCGGATAAACATGACGATGTGTACCATTCACCGGATATTCTGCATCATTTTCATTATCTGCTACTGAAGATATGCGCTTTGGTGACGACGGAGGAGTATTAGACGAAAGTGACACATCCACAAACCGTGACGGAGATCGCACAGCCTTCACAAACACGCTGTGCTGCCACTCTCCCTCTAATATCGTTCCGTCCGGGTTGACACACGTACCGTGCCCTTCACGAAGACCATCTACCCACTCGCCAGTGTACGCGGCACCGTTGGCGAATTTGCATGTGCCTCTACCCCATGGTCTACCACGACGACAAGCACCAGAATATTTATCACCGTTTGCGAATCTGATAAGCCACTCACCATCACTGACTTCGACACCGCGCTTCCAAGCACCCTCACGAGTCGTCCCTGATGCTTTGGAAAAGGTTGTGCCTTGACCGTGACGCAAACCCTGCCACCATTGACCTTCATATCGGTCTCCTGATACCAAAACGAGAATACCATTTCCATGCCGTCTTCCATGCTTGAAAGCACCAGAGTATTCGGATCCATCAGCATACTGGCAGGAGCCGACACCTTGAAACTTTCCATCTACCCACTCTCCAACATACTGTACTATGCCTCCCATTTCGCCAGGTCTGGTCTTGTTTAATGTAGCGATTGTAAGCTTACCAGCTCCATATTTTACACCATCGCGCCACTCTCCGTCGTATACGTCGCCCTCGCTATTAACATAGACACCTTGACCATGAAATCGATTAGCACGCCATTTACCAGTGTAGCTCTCTCCACCACCTGTACCTCCGCCTCCCCGTCGCGTACTGTGTCCTTGTCCGCAGCGCATATCATGAACCCACTCGCCGTCATAAATATACCCCCCACTTGCTTTAGAAGTCAGTATTCCCCTCCCGTGCCGCTCGTCATTAAGCCAGGTACCGTCGTACTGATTACCGGTTGCACGCTCCACATATACACCAAATCCTTCACGTTTGCCTTCTACGAAGTCACCCTCGTATTTGTCACCATTCGGGTAAATATATATTGCGTGGCCTTCATGGGGTGGCGGCCCTACAGTTTGAGAAGTGTTATATGCGTCACTTCTGACAATCTTCCGCTGATTCAGCTCATGTTCCAGCCACTTTGAGTAATTGCTCGTAGATTGCCACGAGAGAGTCCAGCTCCACCCGTAGTTGGCACAAAATGTAGAGCGTAGATTTGGAGGTTCATCTTCATCCGCGTGAATCAAGCTACCCAGCATCGGTGCCGCTATTTCCTCAAGCATTAGGCGGAACGATGTCGGGAACAAGTCGCCCATTCCAAGACTAATATCCGTGTGTCTTTCGCTACCATCATCATTTTCTGCATGAAGGCTAGCTGCCAATTCAGCATTCAGTAGCTCTTCGAAATACAAACGGCATTGAGCTAAGACCCATTGGTTATCGCGAGTTCGCTGTCCTGTAATGCGCATATGCATTGGAGCTACTGGATCCGTAAAGCGCCGTGTCAGATCATCCGCTAACGCCGATGTTTTCGTGCCAAACGCGAAAGCGCGTTCACTAGTCGCTGTCGGGTGTGCCGTAACCTCACCTGCATCCAGATCCAAAACGAGATCAAGCTGTGCATCCTCAGACTTCAACAGCAGTGGGTTGCTAGTTCCCAGCAAACATCCCCCATTTCCAGCAAAAATATTCTCTCCTGACGTTAAATCACAGCAAAATTGGACAATAAACACACCTTCACGCTCTTGCAGCAACGAATATGCCAACTGGGGAGGTAACATAGCTAACAATGCGATCACCGCAGCAGATGCTGCACTTGCATTAGCCGAGTAACACACCACCCTCCCTTGCAATAACAACGCAAGTAGTGTCGCCACCACATCACCTCCTCCAAGCCGGCGAATCATCGCTGCAATAGGCAGTAGTCCATCCATGAGCTGCTGTTTCCCCAGTGTTTTGTACAACTCCTCTATCACCTCTACGTCCCCCTTCTCAAAAAATGTCATTGCCACGACTCCTAACTGAGCTCTTAATCCCCCAAACACCGTAAAATTCTCCGTCTCACTTAGTCTCACCAGCAACATCAAGAATCGTTGCTCCTTCTTCCTCGTAGACTTCCTGTGGTCTGCAAAGGCAATGCCCAGTGCTCGAAACTTGCAGTCTTCATCTTTTGGTAGGAAGAAAAACACGCCTGTTGCTTTTGCATCAGTGTCAGCGGCCTGCATCTCCCGACTGAAGAGTTCTTCGTCCTCATGCTCGTCCCGTGCGTCATCTGAGACCTCATCAGCCTCATCTTCGAGTCCGAAACTTAATCCACATCCATTTGAGGCGGATGATACCTCCAGTGAGGATGCTAGAAGATGTCCGCACTTTATTAACTGCTGTTCAGTGAGTATTGAGGCTGCAGAGTCCAATGGAGGGACAGCAAACTCGATGGAAGAGGCTTGAGCTTTGATTTCAACGCCTGGAGAACGATTTTGAAGCGGAGATCGAGAGGGCACGCGCACGACACATAAAGAGAGGAGTTGAGGTACTTTTGGCAAACTACGAACACTCCTAGAGCGAGTACGAAGGCCTGGATGCATGCTATCAGCGCGCTGATTCTTCTACCTGGTTTCGTGGTAATTTGTGATATAGACACGATGTAGTACAAATATTGTGCATTTGTGTACTTCAACAACCCAAAATTAGTCCAGAAAAGGCAACTATGAGGAGCTATTCTCCTGGAAGGTGCATTGTCTGCTACTTGGACAATGATTGATGCAATGGTGACGGATGAAGAGGATCGAATGTCGATGGATATCTTCAATTGTGACAGTGACTTCAGTCGAAATTGCTACGCGTCGATGCGCACCCCGCCACCACCGAGTGGAGCTGTACCGGTACCTGATAGCAACTGGTCATCTCTGCGTCACACAGCCATCCTTGGAGAACAGAAAGCCCAAATGCCGCTGCTGATCCGTGTCCGTGACGGTCGGGTGCTAGTGGGAGCTACTACATTCGTAGCGATGTTGATGCTGCTGGTTGGAGTCTTCATGGAAGGAGTACCTGTCGGTTCTCGCGATTCCGTGGCGTCCGTGGACGACCTCAATGAGTACAACTTTTACACGGGTACTATTGCGGCGATGCTGGCCAAACCATTCGAGATGACGCTCACTTTCTTCGTACCAGTCCTGAGCCTTGTGCTTTCGCCACGGAATAGCCTTCAGAACGACTCCATGTCTTGGAGAGCGCTACTGTTTTTCGTTGAAGGGGTCTTAGCGGCGCTATTGACTGGTGTTTTCAGTACTCTTAATGTACAGCAGCTCGATCCCCTCGTGGTGCCTGTAATCATCGCGTCCGACTTATCATCAATGTCTTCTACGTCTGGATCGGTTCAAAGCAGCAGTGATCTAACGTTTTCATTACGACGTACAACTGATACACTGCTGCGTACAGCAATACTCCCAGTGCATACGAAAGCAACTGAAAGTGTTTGCCAAGGACGTGGTGGCTGGCCGAACATTGCTACGACCTTCGCTTTCTTTGCCAATGACTGGCTTATCGATCTACTACCGAACGGATGTGAACCTGAGTACTCGCACCATACAAGCATCGGTCAAGGTTCAACCCCATCAACAACTGAGAGCAATAACGCATCAGGCATCGAAAAATTCAATGCTTCCCTATCAGCGAACCTCTTACTCTACGCGATGTTTTTCTCGCAGACACTGCTGGCATGGGAAGGACTCTCGTATCTGGAGAACAACTCACTTGCACAGTTTCAAGACGAGATTGCTTCGTGGCGAGCAATGGAAGACTCAAACGTGGACTCCATCACGAAGACTGAATTCCAGATTGCTGCAAGTGCGATGCTACATAAGACACTCGACGAGCAGTCTCTGCGTCTCGGATTGAATTTCAACACCGATGCAGTCTCCTTCAACGCGTCGCACATGAAGTTATCCTCAGACATTGGGTTCGATGCCGTCACGATTGAGATCCCTTTCGATGAGCACGCCATCGCTGACAACGGGTCAACTACTGCGGCGATGACACCTGCTTCAACGTCTGACATGAGCTCAAACTCGTCCATTCTCTACAAGCTACGCTCCATTACCGCCTGTGGTGAGACGGCGTGTTTGATCCCTCCACCCGTAAATTCATTCGCGGCAACAGCAACATTGGGAGATACAGCTTACACGCAGTGGAACGTGGAGTCTCAGATCCAGGCTTTCGCGGCCTGTATTTTCGAGGATGGCTCCGAGTACCTGACGCCTGCTTATCTGCATGGATCCAGCTGCACTCGTCGCTCTACGACATCGTTCTTGGTCTACAGCTTTGGTCGTCGGGTGGTCGCCGACGACGTGACTGTCGAGGTGTCGAGCTCGAACAACCTCTTGACGGTGACGAATATGCAGCGGTACCACACGATCACGCTTGGGCGGTTGTCCTGGCATACGAAAGATTTGGCCAGCGACTTTAACGCGGCATGTGGACTAGTTGACTCCTGTACGGGGATCAGTTTTCTACTAGAGAACGCTTCCTCGACTGCATCGGCGCGATACCTGGTTGTCGGTCAAAATGACCTTCCAGTCGACTCGCTCGGTGATTTCGACGGTCTCTACTCGCAGTGGACCCCACTTGCAATGGTCACTACACCTACCGATATGGAAGGGGATCTACTGTTCCAACGAAATGTCCTCAAGAACACTTGGGACCTCGACGGCCTCTGCTCGAGCAGTGTGGACGTGTTTGCAACACAAGTTGAACAGAACCACTGGTACATGAGTTACGGACTGCAAGAGTCCTACACAGCAGCACTCTTCTTGCTTTTTCAGAACGCAGTGGTTCGACACGAGAAGCAAAGTGTCGACGGATCTCGAACGCTCAACTTCGCCGGCAGTAGCACGCACGTGACACTGGAAGCGCGGATTCCACTTCCATCTGCTCTGATTTCCATCATCGGCAGTGCCATCGTGCTTGCAGCTGCACTTGGCATTGCCATTGCTGGTCGTCGTAAGCAATGCGCGATTCAAAGTGACGTGGGCGTAGAGGAGATCGCCAAGGTGCTGCTCATGGATCATCGCTTCCCGAGGCTCGTTCTGGACTGCACACTGGACGACCCAGACGCCCGCACTCGTCACCAACTGCATTCATTCCACATCACCGCAATTGTATTGCATCAAGAGGAACCACAGCCCAGTGGCATCTTCATACGGTACCCACCCCACGCATGAATGCAGTCGATGTAACATCAAGTAGCCATTACGGTAGAAAACGTCTCTATTTACAAACATAACGGTAGAGGTGACCGTATACCTAATGATTGCTTCGATTGCGGACACACCCGAACAGAAACGGCACGCAAGCTCAAATGGCGACGTTACAACCGATACAGACGAATCGAGGCTGACGACAGACAACAGCAAATCGCCACTGTAATGCTGAGCTTACGCTGCCTGACAGTCACGTTGGTTTGCTTGCCGCCAGTTGGTGCTTTGAGTCAATCCAGTTGCACTCGCAACGTTCGCCGACGCTAAAGGTATCAAGTCAAAGGTCTCCATCTATTCCACTAGTCTCCAAGCATAAGACATGAGACCACAAGACCTTCAAAGCTACGCATTCAAGTGTACATAGTTGCAGTCCACCCCCAGATTCGAACAATAGAGTCACTCATACAAACTCCCCATCAAACAACTGGCCCGAATTCGTACTTAAGTGCGACCCCACTCACACCTTCCCGCAGTTAGAGCATTAGGGAAAAGGCCTCGAGGAGCTCCACTCTATTGCTGCCATGTCCAGTGGCAGCGACGGCATGACGAGCGAGGACTATGGCAACGTGGCGTTGCTCTATGCGAAGCTCGTGGCGCAGGTTTTCTCCACACTCATGAGCGCCTTCGTCGGCGCGCGTCACGTGTTGCAAGTAATTGCCCTCAAGAAGGAAGTGCGCGCTCGACGTCAACTCCAGACGCCAATGCTGGCCGCTGCCGACCACCGAAGACGCTACACGACACGCAGCTGTGATGGCAATGCACCCACGCCCCCTGCACTCTTGAATCTCTCGTCAGACGTGCCTCATAGTCAACAGAGCGGCCGCACCACAGGCACACAAAGTAATTCATCCGAGGAATACCGACGTAATCGTCAAGCTTCGTTCCTAGTGAGGGAGAGGGAGAACGCGCTCTACGCACCTATTGGAGGCCCAGACTTGACGACCAATGAGAGTGACGACGACCGCCCTAGAGTGTCCGTGGCCTCGAGGATTCTACGTGTCATGTGTCTTACAGACTTTGTCTTCTCTCTATCAGGAGCTGTGGTCACGGCTGTGGAGCTCTGGGCACCCAATGCAGGCAACAGTTTTCAACTGACGTTCTGGGCTCAAGCGCCCCATTGGTGCTCCCAAGTGGCGAGTTTCTGCTGGGTCGCAACCTTGGCACTGTACATTGCTAAACACAGGAACCGAGCGAGTTTCGATGTAGCCATCGCACATGCAATCATCTGGATGGTCGTGGTCTTCTATTGGGTACTGGAGCTCTACTCGAGTTACTATGAGACCAAGGGATTCGTGAATGCAGCCAAGATTATCTGGAAAGTCATGGCGGTCGGATGTTTCATGATTATTACCTTTTGCTGGTTAAATTTTGCGAGGAGATGGAGAAGAACGGAACGACGGAAAGGAGCTTATGTGGTGTCCAAGTTGGCGTCGTATACGATGGCGTTTTTTGTGTTTGTAGGCCCGATCGTTATTACAGACTTGGCTCTGGGACTACACAGCTCTGGTGAAGTGATGGATACGTGTTCGGTGATTCTGGCCATGTGGCCGTTTGTGAATGCTGTTATTTACTTGACCAAACCGACACTTTGTCTCAAGCTCTTTCAGGCGAAATCAACACGAGGGCCACGTGGACAATACGACTCTGCTGATGGACAGCACGCTAATGGACTGAACCGACTGGGAAGTCGTCGATTTATGAGTGGAGGAAATGGATCAGCAGGTACAGCAAATGGCGTGGGAGGTGGGAACTCAGGTGACACTAGCCAGAAGCTGCTGATGTCGCCTTCTCATCACGAGTTGAAGGGGTTGGAAATTGGCGACAAGATTGGAGAGGGTGTGGCAGTAGTCTATCTCGGCAAGTGGCGTGGTGCTAACGTCGCTGTGAAGATGAAAGCAGTGCTAGCGGCGTTGGAGAGTGCTGCTGACATTGCCGAGTTCCAGCATGCTTGTAACGTCGAGATTCAGGCTGAAGCTGAAGTCATGCGCGGCTTGTGCCATCCGAACATTGTTCTGTTCATGGAAGCCGGCTTCTACCGCGGATCAATCTGCATTATTTCAGAGTATTGCGCTCGTGGATCACTGCGTGACGTGCTGAAGCAGCAAACACCAGATGTCAAGAATCTGAACTGGCCAACTAAACTACGTCTTGCCCTTGGCATTTCACACGGCATCCAGTACTTGCATAACGCAAATCCGCCCATGATTCACCGAGATCTGAAATCTCCTAACGTGTTGGTGGATGACTCCTGGCATGCCAAGATTGCGGATTTTGGTACCCTTCGCTTCTCAGAAATTGTGTCGTCGAATGCACAGCTCCAGTCATCTCAGATAAAGCCCAGGAGTTCAGCGAAGATCCCTGTTGTGGAGATGACTGGACTTGTGGGTACTACCCGCTGGATGGCACCGGAGGTTATGCGAGGCGAACGCATTTACACAAGCAAAGTGGATATCTACAGTCTTGCGCTCATCCTGTGGGAACTTATCGAAGGAAAACTTCCGTTTGAAAACACTCGATGGAATCACGAGGTGGAGGATTTCGTGCTGAAGGGCGTTCGTCCGAACATTCGTGCAGATCTGTGCCCATTGCGCTGGAAACTACTGATTGTGACCTGCTGGCAAGCGGATCCGCGAGAACGTCCTACCATTCAGCAAGTCATCAACAGCCTTCAGCGAATTGGACGCGAAGAAGTATGGGATCCAACAGGTCCTCGATTTACAGGTGTTAGTCAGTTGGGCACATCAATGTCCTCCTCAGTTTCGCAGTCGTTGTCATCATCGTACATGGACTCACCAACTGCGGTTGGGCCGATTGGAGGCTTTGACCGACGTAACTTCCCTGCTGCATTGGACGAAAATCATGCGAGTGAGTCGGACTCGGATGCTGAGAGCTTCGCTGAGGAATTTTCTTACGTTCCTACGCTCGATTCGCTCGCTTCCCCGGCAATTCTTGGTGCATCAGACGCTAGTAGTTCGAAAACTTCGCGTTCAAGATCGCGCCACGGATCCATGGAGACTTCCGCTAGCAGCCGATTAAGCTCTGTGAGCACAACCAGCAGTACGGTTAGTATGGGCGCCAATGACAGTGGCTGCTTTAGTCATTCTATTGGCATCAATGATCCCAGCGCCAGCTCTATCAGTGTGGGCACCCTCCATGGCAGTACAAGCTCTGGGGTCAGTGGTCGTTCTATGGGAAAATCACGAACACCCAAGATCAAGAAAAAGCGACCCGAGTGGCGTCGCCGTACCGACACTATCCAGGAAACACAGCCTACGGATCTTATCAACGCGCCACCACACACGTTTGTCGAGTCCTCGCCGAATGGGACTCCGTTTATCGTCAATATTTAACCATTCACATTTGTCGGACTGCTGGTACTTCGGGTGGATGTAAGGTATGAGGCAAGTAGCAATTGCTTAACCATCTAGCTCACTGTGTTTGTTGCTGTTTTACAATGTGTGGTGCTCCAGTATTCACCGTTTACACCTAACGTGTGCTCGTCATTTCTTCTTCTTACCGCCTCCTTTTTTACCTTTCTTTTTCCCTTCCGCCTTGCGAGCACGGTTAAGTAATTGGAAGAGATCACCAGGAAGAGATGCGTCAACCAAAAACGACTGAAGCTTCGTGTTCTCCTGCGGATTAAAATGCATCATTAAACACAAGAGACGAAGACAAAAATGTGTTTGGACGTACCGGTGCAAATGCTGGTAGCAGGACGTTAGCACCCTCTGGTTCAATCAAGTTGAAAGTGAAGTCCACGTTAGCAAGTGCTTTGCTTCGAATGAGTGCGTCGCGGAATGCAGTGAGTGCCTCGATATTCTGCGAAACACAATGCAGCAGGTCAGCACAAGTTCTCATTGACGTGACTAGCGTACATTTCGGATGCCGTTATCCGACAAATTCAGCGTAACGAGCCTTTGTGAACGTGCGAGTCCAAGCGAGAGATTGTGTAGGCCTTCGCTCTCAATGTCATTGCCATTCAATGACAACACCTCAATTGCGCAAGTCGGTATGCTTATCAGCTGTGCAAGTTTAATACAGCCGTTCGGACCGATGCCACAATAATCGAGATGGAGTTGCTGCAAGCCAAAGCAGTAAGAGTAAAAACACTGTCAACCAAAAAGCACGAATCACTATATCGCACCTTCAATATTGTGTTATTGAAGAGGCCATCGACAAGCACGTTCACACCTCTGTCGCCCACCTCGAGGTTGTAGTTGAGATTTAACGTAAGTAATCCAGGTGCTTTTTGTTGTGACAGCACCTCAGCTAATGCCTTGCATCCATCGCCTCCAATCTCGCAGTCCAACAGCTCGAGATACGCAATATTTATGCCCGATGGGGCTTGCAACAAACTTGTCTTTTAACAACAATGTGTTAGGAAGAACTCGATGAAGAAAAGAATTACGTGAACGTACAATTGCAGCAACTCCTTCATTACCGATCTCCTGCTTCCAGATACGAATGTATCGCAAGTGAGTGTACGGTCCATTGGTGAATCCTGGACCAACACCGTGAAGATGATGCAGTTAAGGTGAACAACAAATGTTCATAAGCATACGTAATAAGACCGAAACTAAAAGGTGAAAAGGATATCATGATGGCCAATGCAATCGCTCGAACGCCGCCAGGACCGAGCGTTCCGACATTTTCACCTTCGAGAATGAACTGCAGACATCAACCGTATCGTTAGAATGACGTAGTACTTGAGTCATTAAAATTTTACATTCACGAGCTCTCCATCTTCTTCTTTGCCGCGAAACAACTCGTTGACGTGTGGATTCACCTGGACGCCAATAGCTCTAACAAACAGTGCAAACAACTTCAACATCACAGTCGTAGCTCAATTCAAATTGCAATCTATCCTACTTGCAGGCTTTTCCGTAGTTAATTGTGACGATCTGTCGAGTCACAACGTTCTCGTCCACGACTGCAGCTTTGGGTTTCGGCTTTGCTTTCTTGCTCATTGTCAACACAATCGACTGTGAAGCGACGCTGCCACCGTAAGAGTGTAGCCATATCGACGTGACATCCTAAACTTTCATAGCGGCCACAAGTGCTGCTTCTCGATGGTTATTAGCAAACAAACCTCTAACTTCATTCAGCGCATGTTTTCCTCCACGTTCTGCTGCATATTGCAGTGTATAAGCTTCCAATGTGGTGTATCTGAGATGACTTCGACAGATTCAAAATATATCTCCACGTATGAAGTTGATACATCACCAAATCCCCGAATTCCTGTGGTTTTATCATAAAAATAAAAACTTTTATGTAAGCATTTTTCATCCAGATACGAAAGTAGAGCGTTTGCATGTTTTGAACGAGAGGTTTTATATCCGGAATTCCCTTAATCGATTGCAAAGTTATGCCTAGTCGAGCGCCCAAGAGATTTGTTCCCCCTTCAAAAATGTCAACGCTTGTAGGTCGGAAACGCTGCGTTACTCTGGTAAAGTTTTGTGTATCGAAGCCACTGAATGAAGAGCGGATTATTTCCCAGCTTCATGTTTCGAAGTTCTAAGATATTGAAAACTTCGTTTGGGGCCAGTCGTGACTTCAGCCAAACATCATTCATGAGTCTGTGGCTCAATGGGTAAATACCATGATCCTCTGCATCGCGTCAGCCAGATCCTTCATTCCCGGTACTTGTCGAAGCGATTGAAAAAGTGTCACCAACTCTGCTTCCGATTTTGCATCTCTCAACAAGAAAAACAAATAGGCGTTCGAGAACCCGACATTACCATTCTTTGCCCTGTACTTAAGCACATACTGCAGCCATTGAATGAATGCCGGGTTGTTATTGAGGTTCACATTAGCCTCTGCAAATCGTAATTTGTTGAATATCTTTTCTGGATCCGTATTCATTTTCAACAACGCCTTGTACTTCAGTTTGTCAATTGCATTGGATACCGACGGAAACCCAACTCGTTCTTGGTCATTCGACCTGCCACTCTCGACTTTGCCCACATTAGCTTTGTCGACATCCCTCAAGAATCTAGTAGGGACATCGACATTGTTGTTGGTACTCCATAAAGGTAGCTGTCCCGGGGAAGTTTTCTTCGCATTTTTCGTTTGGAGAGCCATCGAATCACCATTGGTGACCAACACGAGTATCAGCACCACCATTAAGAGCGCTGACATCTCGATTGACAGCGGTAGTCGTCTTAGTGTTGATCGTCTTTAGTGGTCCCGAGCGAATTGTGAAATGTTTGTTTGTTATGCAGGGTATTTTGACGTTGCAAGGGGAATTTGTAGTAATCCTAGTATCCATGGTCGTGATGCCCAACCAGTCAGAATGGATAGCATTTTGATTCTCAGATCCTGGCTCGCGACATGATAGACACAAAGCAAATCTTTAGAGGTATCTGTCAGAAAGATTACGATACCCATCCGTACCAACCTAGGAATCTGCTTAATTGACCGAATTACTTTGGTGTATGCTATTATCGATGCTGTAGTTGATAAGTACACCTTGTGGGTTACAGGTTATACGAGAAGCGTTCGAAGTACATGCTAACAGGGAATAGAAGTACGGGAACCTGCTGTTATTGTGAGCATACATGCTATACTATATCAGCCGATGCGAAGCACTAGTTCAGTAATTCAGTCATTGTAAACTCTGACCTACTTTGCAGTAAACCTCTTACACAGCAGTTCACAACCTCTGGTTAGACACCAGTTTGCAGCACTATCATATCTACATCATTTATAATATGATAGCTCTGCAAACGCGGTGTCATCATACCACAACCTTGAATATCATACATTTTGCTTTTTATTATGACTATCGATGAATTAAGTAGGTGTACAAAGTTTGATCTTACTTCCTATGTTGACTTGGAAACTCGAAATACTCTTTCGCAGGCATAACTAGAATGTATTTTTTGTATTCTTAAATTTTTGTAGGCCAAGTCTGAAATATGCTATTTGACTTTTTTTCAGTACTTCAGTCAATCAAGCACATTCCTGCAGTGTCTGGTACCGTAATCTTTCTGGCAGTAAATATAAAGGATCAACGCCTGTTTGCGATATTGGTGCACAACTCAGAACTTCCCGTCCTAGTAGGGCAGCCGCCTGCAATCTGATGTCAGAATTCTGTTTGGATCCTGCCTCTTGCTTCCTCTTCGCCTAGGTAAACAGCTTTTCCATTACAAAATTGCGAAAAATAGCCTTCGTTGTGGCTATCCGTATGCATAGCTCTGCCAGAAAGATTACGATACCCATCCATACCAAGCTAAGAATCTGCTTGATTGACTGAATTGGCTAATTACCAAATCAGACAAAACCTCCCTTTTGAATTTATACCACAAACGACTTGTAAGTTCGTAAATTTTTGAGTTCGTAAAATAAACAAATGAAGAGCATCGCTCGCCTACAAAATTATCCCTTTAGAGGTCATAGTGTGCATTTTGCCCCCCTTGGTTACAGTTCATGAAGCACCCATCAAAACGGTCATCAAGTGGGGCATTTTGCCCCCGTTGGCAGAAGTTCAACTGCACATCTCCTTCTGTAATTACGACCAATCGTATCATCCTCTGGAATCTTTAATTTACGCGATGTGTCAAACATCATGGAAAATTATGCACTTAAGTACGAAGAATATCGAGATTGCGTCAGCAAACACTGCTTTAAGTACGTAATTTTGGTGACACCCACGCGTAATGTGACACCTTTGAGTGGATCTCCTGTCTCTGAACTCAGCACTTCTACAAATGTTTCTTTACTAAAACTAAGTCATTTGCCTATCTGTAATAGGACAGCAATCATGACCACATCGTTCACTTTTGAAGATGATAAGGAGCTTGTGCAGCAAGCGCGCACCTATGTCGATGCAGGTACAAGGATTGCGTGGGCTAATGTGGCCCAGCGTATGCAGCGCACTGGTCACAATGCGAAGTCATTGCAGGAGCGACTGCGAACATTGAAGAAGGCGTGGGGCAATGATATCCGGCGATTCCCTCCAAGCTTCTACGCACAAGTGCGCCGTCCACGTGGTCGACCACCAGCGGTGACTCGTCAGTTGCGGCTCGGTGCGGCCACTCCGAAACGACAACGTACAGACACAGGAGATCCAGCACCGCTCCGAAGCTCTGGCGTATATCTGCCTGCAGGTCTTCCAGAACACCCGCGACGTCCTGCTGCAGAAATCCCGCCACGACCACCAAGTTCACAGCTCCAAGAAGAAACTCCACGGCAGACCCCCACAACACCACAAGTGGCTCCAGTTCCTCCTCCGACATCGCCGCCAGCAAGTAACCTACAACCTACAAGTACGGCACCATCGTCACTCCCAGCAGATACTGTCGCTCGTGAAAATTCGCCAGAAGTAACAGACAAATCTCGGCCAACACCTGAAGGCGCTGTCAAGCTATTTGCTGTTGCTGGAGCTTCGTTGGCGTTGCACTCCGCTCGTGATGACGACGCCGCAGTAACTTCAAGCGACACCAGCAGCAATACGGGATCTACAGGCACATTGGAGGACCCAGAAGAAGAAAGATCACCCCCAATGTCACCGTCAAGGTGTGAGCAAACTGTAGCAACGATTTTCGCTGACGTTCCTCGCGAAGTGGTTATCCAGGGCACCAACAAGAATCCCCACCGCAATGCCGGCGAGTTGATGCCGTGTGGAATTTCTTCTCTTATCCGTGAGCTGGGTGAACTTGGCAATTCGGATATCTTCCTCGATATCGGTGCCGGGGTCGGGAATGTGGTGGTACAAGTTGCCCTAGGCACTAGCGTGAACAAAGCTATCGGCATTGAAGTTCGCCGCGATTTATACGAGGTCGGAGTCGCGATGATGTCAAAGTCTACGAGTTCAAGGCGATTATACAAGAGAGCCCAACTAATTTGCAAGGACGCCGTCGACCTGCGCATTGCGTCTACGCCACCATACGCTGACGCATCGGTTGTATACTGGAACAATCTCCTCTTCGAACCGCAAGTTATCGAGCATTTGAAGGATGAGCTTGCTAGTATGTTCCTCTTGCGAAAGCTTGTCAGCACTCTAAATTTCTGCCCAAGACACCGCGACGGCTGTCCAAACACGTTCTGTCGAGCATTCAAGTTAGTGAAAGCGTTTGATCTTCCTTGCAGCTGGAAGGCTGATTTACAACATGTATTTTTGTACGAGTCGAACTGAGTTGACGTTCATAAGGAAACAGAACAATACATATTTTTGCTTTTCACATTTGTATACTTTACTCAAGTGACTTGCATTCCAGGCCTATGGAACTAGTGCCCGAGAGCATTTGCAATCTCAGCAGGCTGCTATTCAACGGCATTCAGTGTACCGGTGGCAGGTAAATAGTCTATCCCGAGATGCCATCACGTTGTTGCGTGGAATGCATGCAACATTGGCACAAACTCGAGCACTGCTCGTAGCTGTTCAGGGACACTTCCGACGATTCCTTGAGTGACTTCGTGCGCCGGTCGTCTCGCTACACACAAGCAGCCCATATTGAACACGCTCCATCGCGGCTAGTATTATATAGCGTAGAACTTGCTCGTCGGCACCTTCACGAACAGCTTTGGCGATCAAAACGCGACGCTCTGATATGTCAGTACCTTCCCCAAACAGTGTAGTAGGCGATGAGAGTACCTCTAAAATGTTAGTGCCGCGTGCCAATTACAGCAACGGCGAGCTGTTCCTGCGTGAAGCTGCTACCAACGCTGACGATAGCCAAGAACGGGGGGGGTCTTCTCCGACCGAACTCGTGAATAGGATCGCCATGAATCCGTGACGCCACTACTCAATCTGTCTTAGACGGATGCAATGCATGTGTCACCACCTTTGTCGGTGCCCCTTCACTGCGCATCGGGGGTTCTACTGCGCAGCAAACGGTTTTGGAGTTGGTACAACGCGAGTTGTTTGCAACCGTAGCAGCAAATGGTGACAGTCGATTCCACCGAGCCAAGTTCACCACCAGCTTTCTTGCAGTCTTCAACGAGACTGTGTACGATCTTCTTGGCCTTGAAGCAATGACAGCGCCATCGACTGAGGCAAAATCCTCCACCGCACGACAAATTGCGGTGCTTGAGGTACAAAATGCGGAGGAAACATTGATGGTGTTCACTGGAGGACATGACCCATCTCAACCCATTCTTACGTATACTGCATCTTTTGCATACTTAGATCAAGATAACTACCCACAACTTACAAAACGATGGACCTTGCTACTGAACGGCTAGCTCCGGTGGCACCAGGTCTCTCCTCAAAACTTGCCTCTTCTTGATCTTCGCTTGCACGTTGACTGCTCTTTAGTTTGTATAGTTCAGAATTCATACGGGTCTTTCCTCTCTGTGAGAAGAGCTGCTTGGGGAGGTAGTAGCGATGATATTTCTCCCAACAAGTCCAGGTAGTTTGTGGGCATGCGTAGGGCTTGTCGGAGACATGTACATTCTGGCAAAGGCAGACGCTGTGTAACACGCAAACGACCGTAACTTCGGTAGCATAACGCTCTTCCCAACGACAAACGACGCACTTCCTGCGCTTGCGATTCATGTCGGTGAAAAACTGCTTCGAGGAGACAACCGAACACCTATTTTGGGGACTTCCAGAGCCTGCCATATCATTTGCGGCCTGGGCAATCCATACCGTGCTCGACGGAGATGCCTGTTCCAAACCATCTTCGCTGGGGACGCTGTCAGCGTAAAACATTAGTCGCTCACTGGGTGCCTCCTTCCACTTACCAGACAACTCGGAACACAGCTGAACAACGAAGTCTCGGTGTGGATCACGCGCCTTACTCAGATCCAGTACCAGCCTCCGCGTTAAATACGAATTAGCTCTAGCAACATCAATGAGCGCTAATGCAAGCTTCTTTTGCCACTTTTTGAAAGAGTGGCCGTCAGACAGCGAAAACCGGGCACGAATTTGATCAAGACGATCCACACCCTGCATACTGGCGTTGTATTCCTTGATGCATGTCGGTGCTGAAAAGCTTCGTTTTTCTGCTCGCACTTGTCGGGTTACGGTAGTGATAGACGACGGGTCTGCGTTTGATATCACCGTCACGATGGAGCTGTCGTACCATGACGCCGCAACGAGTGAGTGATCGGCGGAAACTCCTTGGCGAGAGGTACCACGGGAACAATCTTTCTTCTCCAAGAGTACATGACGCGGAAAGTGTGAACTTGTCTTCCGCACCGTACCGCGAGCGTAGAGCCCCTTGATACGTAGTGCCATCAGCAACTGCACTGAAGTGTAGTAATTATCGGAGTTGATGATCCGTCGGGTGGAATACAGCGGGCGAACTACTTCTAGTACACACTTCCGAATTGAGGACATCTCTGCAACTTCATCACTCAATCTCTCTGCCTCTTCCACCGATATAACCCCATTCAAACACTCCGTGATATCGCTCGCACAATGCAATCGAAAATTTAACGAAATCCAACTTGTAGCGCAGCACAACATGTAGATTCGGAAGTGATACTTCCCTGTCGGCTTCATTGGATTATATACAATGAGTGGCTTGCCGTACGTTGACCGACAAGCGACGCTGGCTTCGTCAAGTGCAACGTTGCGGCCTATCTCCACATATTTTGCCCCGGTTGTCTTCAATAGGTTCAGCAATGGACGGATCCTTGCAGCCTGATCACGAGTGCCTGAGTTGGTTTCAACACATTGGAAGCAGAAAACCTTCCGCAGGATTTTGAACCGACGCAGTGGCATCACGTCGTCAAGCCCAACCGAAGATCCACCCAAGATCGAGTTCTCTATTTGTGTACCCCAGTAGTTAGCGTATTCGCCTTTGTCGATAAGTGCCATATAGAACAAGATCCCCAAAAACGTCATGACTTCATCTAGTGTAAACGGTGTCCCGACTGCGATGCTGTTCTGACGAGCATAGGTATTCGCTCTCCAACAGCCTGCTGCCAGAACGATACAGGAACGTACGCGAAAAAACTTGACGATGCGGAGTGCTGAAAGATATGCTTGAATTCTGGTCACAACCGTGTCTTCGTAGATCCGTCAGCATGTTGATACAGATCTGAGGGAGCGTCACACTTTGCTTCAGGCTCGAAACGGATGCTTTTGATAGCCTCTACCTCTGCTAGTGAGGCAGGAAGTTCAACCGGGGGCTCGTAGGTCTCCATGTACTCCTCAAGGATGTCGGTGTCGTCATCGATACGGACGTCCTCGCTATCAGCAACAGCGCACAAGTGGCCCCATCCAACACCAGTAGAGCGCTCGTGTAAAGCACGATAGTTTGTGTTGCCTCGCTGCACGGCGTTAAGAGTCAGGGTTTCCACGTGGTTTTGGAACTGCGAATCCAACCAGTTTATCTGGAACAACGACTGCTTCAATACTCGGCAAACTCTTCCAACCAGGTACGCACTCCCAACGCCAACGTATTTCTTCTTCTGCGTAATAAATCCTTCCTTCGAAGGAGCAAATGCAACGAGTGTGTCTACATACATAGACAACACTGACGGTAACGGGTTTTTCTTGGTACGTCGAGTAGCAGAGTCTTTGGTTGTCGGTGCTTCACACACTGTGGCTGTAGGGCTCGTCGTAGCTAGTGATTCCTCCTCACCAGGCACTACCGTTGAATGGGTTGCCAGTGCGACAGCGGCTGGAATTGATGGCAGGGGTCTCGTAGTGGCAACAGGCCCCCGTTCTTCAACACCTGCTAATGGGGGTGTTGGCGAGGAGGCTTCATGTGACGGGGTCACACGAGCACCTTGCTTAGAGGAAGCGTGCTATTAAGAGTATACAAACTCTAAGTGAACGGCAGTTCACTAGTCCCTGGTCTGAGGGGACTTAATAGCCAGTTTAGAGTAGATTTTAGACTGATTTATTTATAGTTAATTAGGTCCATTTGGCCTGTAATGCAAACTCCTAATTAACTATAATTTATCCTAATTATGTATATAAAAGGTAGGTTTAATGCTATTGGTTGGCCCTCAGCCACCGAACCTACGTGGCAGTAGTGTGGTTCACACCATAGTGTGATCCACACCACTCCAGCAGAGTATTAAAACAAATACTCACAGAAGTATATCTACTTCTAAAGGCGGTACCCTTTCTGGGGTACCCCTTTCATGTAACCCCGTTACATCCTCCCCCACTTAGGTTGGAAACACCCCCAACCAATGAGGAGCTAGGAAGAGAGCTCCGCTCCCTTTCCTGTCCTTGTCGATACCCATGGACGAGCCACAGTTGTGGCTTTAAGGCTTTCATTCAGCCTTTTCGCGTGCGCAAGACACCCAGAGGTTCCCACGTCAACCTCTTTCAAGATGCCCAAGAAGACAAGCACCCGCGGCGCTTCGGCGCCTTCCAAGTCTAAGACCGCGAGGTCGAAGACTTCTAAGGCCAAGTCGAAAGACAAGGCCACTCCACGCAAGGAAGTCCGCAAGGCGGCTTCCGAGGCAGGCAGCAAGCGCACCGCTGCTGCTGCCAGCCAAGAAGGGAGTTCGCGACGCAGTCGCTCGCGCTCCCTGTCACCCGACGATAGGCCGAACCCTCGGTTCGCCTATCGGGACCACAGTCCTGGGTCTGAGTCCCGGAATTTAACATTCCTATGATCACGGGATCAGATTCTGACGGGGACTCTCCTGGATCCGCTAAGGATCCACCTTCTTCTCAGGATGCACCTTCACAGGATGCTCCTGCACAGGACGCTCCTGTCGATGATACTGAGTCATCAGAGGCAAAGGCAGCTTCGACGAGCTCGCCTGCCAAGAACCTTACCTTGACCGAAGGTAAGGCTCGAGCCCAAGCTGCGAAAGCAGCTTCTCCAAAACGGGCTGGTGAGGGTGCTGCTGCTGCTAAGAAGCGCGCAGCCCCTGGCTCTCCTACGTCAGAGCCTTCAATCGCTAAGGGATTCAAATCCCTGTTCGACTCCTCAGACGAGGAGGAAGAGGAGGGAGCTGTCTCCGAGCCCCAAGAGATCTCAAACGATCTCGATGAGCAGCAGGAGCGCTATCAAGCTGCTCAACTGCAAGGCACTCCTGTGCCTCCCACACCGGTGTACCCTCGCGGATACTACCCACCGGATGCGGGGTCTGGGTCTCCCATGTTCTTGGAGCACCTTAAGGCCCCTCGTGGTTTAAACCATGGGCGCACTTCACGCGGCGCCTATGAGCGTGCCTTAGTTCAAGTTGAACCACTCCTTGTCAACGACATTGAGGCCGCTAGGTGTGTGCTACTTGCACCACACCGAATTCCTCTCAAGGAATTCACAAGTCTCCGGAAGAAACCGGAAGACCGTGGTGGGCTCTTCCCCGTGTGGGGCTACCCTTGGGTACAGCCCGAGAACACCACTACCCAGACCCAGGCAGAGACCTGTTCTGGAGATGGGTTTCTTCAAAGAACTTCGCAGTTCAGGAGTTAAAAGAACTCCGGGAAGATCGTCTGCTGTCCTATGTCTTGGACCAGCGCGATCTTCAAATTGAGTTTGCCCACTTAGTCGCTAAGCGGCAACTCCACTCCGCCATGGAGGGACTTAGACAGCAGTCTAAGTCCAGCGCTCAAGATGAGCGCGGGTACGGTTCCGTCAACCCTGGGACCGTACACCGTAAGGCGGCTAAGAAGCCGCGGACTACTTACGCCCCGGCTGTTGATCCCAAATCTCAACAGCCTTCGGGCAGTCAACCCGGAGCCGGTCTTCCGGCTCCCACGAGTTCTGTGACGAGGGGTAACCCTGCCACTTCACAAGCAGCTGGCGCTTCCCAGAGCGCCGCCGCTCCTGGACGACCCGCTCCACATGGTAGTGGAGCTCGCCGTTCCGATCAAGGAGGGCAGGAGGAGCTCTCGCACGCGTTTGAGTACGAGGCTCCTTCCCAGCCATATCCTTCTGGGCCCTCAACTTCGGGTCGGGACTCTGTGGGGTCCCTATTAAGCGACGAGGTCCGTCAGCTTCGAGATCGCGTTTATGCGATCGAGATAGCCCTTGGGCTTGGACCCGGTGGTCAGGCTGCCTCTCAGGCTGGCAAGCCGGGGGCCCTTGAGGTCCTTCGTCAGGACTTGGACGCTCTTGGTCGTGAGACTCATGAGCTCCATGGGCGCGTTGACCGCCGAGCTCCGGTTGCTGCCTTGAAGGAGCTCCGTCGAGGCTTAGACGCTTTAAGCCATGAGGTGCATGGTCGGATGCCCTCTTATGAGCCGCAGGGGTACTCGTACCACTCGGGTTATGGGTATAGTTCTTACCCAAGTTCTTCCCATTCGGTACCGTCATACCCTTCGTATGACTCGCGTGGGTACCAGCCTGTATATCATTCGCAGGCTTCGACACCGGCAACTCCGGTTGTCCAGAGGACTCAGCCTCGTTTCGAGGAGGTGAGTTCTCACCTTGGTCTTCCTCCGTCCGAGAAGGAAGACCCAGCGGATCGTGATACCGCTTAAGGCTCCCCACGTAGAACGTCGGGTGCGTCGCCATTGACTTTGGGAGGTCAATGGTATACGCCGCGCCATGTCTGGCCAGGACCGCAAAGGGTCCAATGAAGCGGTGCTTCAGCTTGTTGCTCCCTACGGAGCTAACCAAGTTTATAGGTAAATTCTTAGTATCTAAAAGTACTAATTCACCTTGTTTAAAAACAGTTAAATTTCCTCTTCCTTTCTTATCTGAGTACTCTTTCTGTTTGTCTTGAGCCGATGCCATTGCATCTCTAACCCGGCTGATCAACGTCCGCCTGTTGTCTATAAACGACGACAACTGACTTTTCAAAGACTCGGGCTCTATTTCAGAGACCTGGGAGAAAAAGGCTTTTCGAGCCTCTCCCCCACTTACGATGGAGGCCACGGTGCCTCCCCGCAAGGTTAGCGGCACCTGGGGGTGTCGTAACCCATTCAAGTAGAACGGGGTAAACCCCGTTGATGCGTGTACCGCATTGTTGAGTGCAAACTCAACCATAGGAAGCTGATCCGACCAGGACCTAGATGCTTCCGCACCGATACTGCGAAGAGTATCTTCGAGCACGCGGTTGACGCGCTCCGTCTGACCATCCGCAGACGGATGGTCCGCAGTTGACATCGTCAACTTAGTTCCCAACAACTGGAACAGGGTGTCCCAGAACGCACCCGTGAAACGCGGGTCTCTGTCCGAGACTATGGCCTCTGGTAGACCATGATAGCGAAACACGCTATCGAGGAACAGCTGTGCAGCTTGTTTCCCGGTGACCTTGTCACACACCGGAGCAAGATGCACCATCTTGCTCAAACGGCAAACAAACACCAATATGCCGGTGTTGCCCTTGTCATCGGCCGGCAGGCCGAAGACGAAGTCGAGACTCATCGACTTCTAGCAATCCGCTGGTACAGGTAGGCTCTGCAGTGGAGCCGAGGCGTGGCCCGAAGGCTTCACCCTCTGACATGTTTCACATGTCTTGACATAGTGTGCCACCCACTTATACATGCGGGGCCACCAAAATGTCTGAGAGACCATTTGGTAGGTCTTTTCTCGGCCAAGATGGCCACTTATCGGCGCATCATGCGCCTCTAGAAGTATGTCATACTTCAGATCCTCGTCGTTTGGAACGACAACCCGAGGAGGATCTCTAGGGTCTACTCTGTAATGGAGTAACCCATCGGCCAGCTCATAACGATGGAGCTGCGCCCGCTGTCGAGGCGAAAGCCTGTCGACTTTGGCGTCCTTGCCATCGGACAAGAACTGCACCAGTGGCGTGTAGTTCTCGTCCTCCTGATACGCCAAGCGTATCCGATCGAATAGATCTGTCGTGACCCGACTGACATGAGCTAACTCATAGTCAGGTCGACGCGACAATGCATCGGCAAGCACGTTGAGCTTGCCCGGCTTGTATTCGACGCGGAAGTTGTATTCCGCGAAGAATGACAGCCACCTCGCCATCCGCTGCGACAGATGCGGCGAGTTGGTGGCAGTCCGCAAGGACGCGTGATCCGTATAGATCACAAAGGGCCTCGTGCCCAAGAGATGAACTGTAAATTTGACAAGAGCGTACTTCATTGCAAGTAGCTCCTTGTTATGAACGGGATAGTTCCGTTCGGCAGCCTTCAGCTGCCTGACTGGAAGGAGATGACACGTTCGTGTCCTTCATCGTCCTTCTGCAACAGCGCACAGCCTATTGCATAGTCAGAAGCGTCACAGACGACGCTAAATGACTTGTTTTCGTCCGGCAAGGCCAGGACTGGCGCTTGCTGTAAGCTCGCCTTGATGCTGTCAAAAGCATTCTGGTGCTGTTGCTCCCAGACCCAGTCGGCATCTTTCTTTAAGAGATCCGACAATGGTCGAGCTAGTTCAGCGTACCCTGCGCTGTACTTGTGAAGATAGTTGGCTAAGCCCAACCACTTCCGGAGGTCCTTCTGCGACCTCGGGGTTGGCAATGCTATGGCCTTGACCTTCCCTGGATCGGCGCGCACGCCGACCCTGCTGACAAAGCAGCCGAGGACTTTTATCTCCTCAGCTGCAAAGACGCACTTGTCGATGTTGGCATAGAGCTTGTTAGCTCTCATGACCTCAAACACTCGACGGAGGTGCTTCAAATGCACCTCCATAGCCGTGCTGAAGGCGGCCAGACGGCTATGGACGAATATATCGTCGAAGTACGTCTGAGCAAACGTACGCAATGGTCTAAACAATTGTGTGACCAAGCGATTGAACGTCGCTGGGGCATTCGATAGCCCCTGTGGCATCACTAGCTACTCCCAGGGCATCCCGCTTGGGGTGCTCACTGCGGTGAGAGGAATGTCACTCTCCCGCATCAGGATCTGGTAGTATCCGTCAACCAGATCCAGGGCGATGTATACAGCGTACAATCTGACATGTTGTTCAACAACTCGTCCTTGCGAGGGATCGGCGTCTGTGCCGGTACCGTCGCATTGTTCAGCTTGTTGTAAGCATGAACCAGACGCCACTTCCCGTTCGGTTTACGAACGCAGAAGGTTGGCGTCGAGTGCGGGGACTTCGACTCCCGCACCATGCCCGACTTCGCCTTTTCGGCGAAGAAGGCATCTATGACCTCGCACTGCTCGCGAGGTAGAGGCCACTGCCTCGTGACACAGTACTTTGTGCCAGGCACGAGGTCAATCTCGTGCCGAACTCCCCGATCCGGCGGGAGTTGGGATGGTGGGTGCTTCGACACCACATCCGAGTACTCCTTCACAAGAGGATACACTGGATCCTCCGGGTTCTTGAGAATCTCAGAACCCAAGCGCGTTGCGCGCTGCTTCGTGAACCCCTCCAGGACATCCTCGTCCATTACGGAGGAAGAGTTCAAATCTTCAGGAGAGGTCTCCGGCTTCAGGAGCACCATCTCCGCGATCTCTCCGGCCTTCAACTCGGCCAGGAAGTCCTTCATGGACAATTCCTCGAGGTGTCAGCAGTGCTGACACCTCTGGCAGTGCCTCCAGATGGATGGCACCTGCCTCACTTGACGACCGGACACGCCGTCGAAGACATGGCATTGCTCTTCGACCGGCCGTGTCGGTGGAGTCTCAGACTCCGAGTGTGGTACTTGGTTATCCACGCGGGAGGTGCTCAACGACACCTCCGCACTCGTACTGGTCTTCTTGACCCCGTGTGGAACTTGTTACCCACGCTAGAGACGCATACTGCGCTCTCAATCTTCTCGGTCTCTTCGACCTCGTGTGGAACTATGTTACCCACACCGGAGGCGCCCTTCCCAGCAGCCTCAGCTGCTTGCGGACCTATGTTACCCGCTTGCGGAACTACGTTACCCGCCTGTGGACCTATGTTACCACTTGTGGACCTATGTTACCCACACAGGAGACGCCATCAGCGCTCTCCTCAGCAGCCTCTGCTGCTTGCGGACCTATGTTACCCGCCTGGTCAGTGCCGTCCGGCACTGCCACAGTCGAAGCCCATACGGCGCGACGACTCTCAGCGTTGGGACTTGCCGTCGTGGCAATCCCACACACTTGGCAATGAGCCTTGGTCTCACGACCGGTTGCGAGGCTCATCGCAACATCTTCACTGGAGTCAGTGACTCCCAGTACTTCTTCGGGCGCATAAGCGCCTTGGCGACCATCTCTGGCGCCCCAGTCTGGGACAGAGGTGGGAACATTACTCACCAAAGCTCTGTCGGAGACTGCGGGCCGGCTAGCCCCAATGGCTTTGCCGCGCCAATCGATCCAGGGCTCGTGCTTTTCGAGCCACGGCATGCCCAGGATCAAGTCGTACTTGTCCATGTCTAGGACAAGGAACGACTCCGTGCTGTCAAAGTCTTCAAACTTTACAGCCAGGTCCATACGGACCCCAGGTACGTTAACCACCGTACCATCGGCCAGTCTCACCGAGACCTGGCCCCTGCCTTTGCTTTCGCGAAAGCATCGGCATACTTGTCGCCATCCCGCGCGACCGTCTGGCGTCGAGCAAAGTTCGTCGACGCCCCAGAGTCAATCAGGACTCTAAAGGTATCTCCATATCCCCGTACACTCGCGTGTACCACGAGCAGTCCGCCGCTGCTCTTCCTCGTCTCGAGAGCACCCAGGCTCTCCGGGGCTAAGCCTCCATGGCGTGCGCCGTCCGCACTCCTACCATGGGGACTTAGATCTTCCCCAGTAGGGCGCCCCGCCCCTACTGGTGACCCCAGTTCCCCTGGCTCTTGGGTCGCGGCTTCTGCCACGGGCCCCTCGAGCCCCTAGGTTTGGAAGGGAACTTCCTTTGCCCTCCCGCAGGGCAGGCACGTTGCATGTGCCCGAGCTTTCCACATCCGTAGCAACGGATGGAGCTCTGTACGGCCGTACCCAGTTCCATGGGTACCGGCCCGGTGCTAGCTCCAGCTGCTGGAGCTCCTTGCACTGCGCCTGACGACGCATTGTGGCCTTGCACACCGACGTAGGAGTACGAGCCTGTCGGTGGCTGTACTCCTCTTGGAGGGCGATCTGGATCGCTTCCTCCATAGTGTTCGCATGCACGCGGAACAACTGTGTGCGGGATGGGCCCACCTTCAGGCCATCCATGAACACGGTCACTTTGATGTGTTTCAGGTAGGGGGTTCCCTACCAGAGATGCAGCGAGTACTCGCATCTCCTGGATGTACTCATGCAGCTCACGCTTCCCTTGTTTACAGGCAAGGAAGCGCGAGCGCTGGCGATACTCATAGTTCGCCGGAAGGAAGGCGGCTCTAAGCTGTTGACACAGCTGAGCCCAGGTTGTGAAACAATCCGGCGTTGTCGCTTCGCGCGTGTACGCCCAGGTCTTCGCCCGACCTCCTAGGTTGGACAGGGCGAAAGCGACTCGAAGTCGCTCGGTCGAGATTAGAGCCGCGTCCATCGCGAGCTCGACCTCTCGGACCCAGAAGTGGAGGTTCTCTCCCTCCTTTCCCTCATAAGGATTAACCTTAAGCCTTACCGGCTTAGGTTGGGCTGGCTTCACCTCAGCCACGGGGTCTGCAGCCCCTGTACGTGGGCGATAAGCCCTCGCTCGTACGTGTCGAACGCCTCGATGCGTTCGACTGCTCGCCGGCGTAGCAGCCGCCAAGCTTCGGAGGGCACACCTCCTCCAAAGATGCCCACCATCTTCCGGACCGACTCAAACTGAGAGTCGGTTCAAATGAGGGAAGAACCCCTCTATCCATCCTGGCTTACCTTGTAGGAGCCACAGAGGATTCAGGTAGTCAATCTACCCGCTAGGCGTGGTTGACTACAAGTGCTACCAGTGGGACGGGGCACACGAGCACTTGCTTAGAGGAAACGTGCTGTCAAGAGTATACAAACTCTAAGTGAACGGCAGTTCACTAGTCCTGGTCTGAGGGGACTTATAGCCAGTTTAGCGTAAGTTTAGACTGATTTATTTATAGTTAATTAGGTCCATTTGGCCTGTAATACAAATTACTAATTAACTATACTTTAGTCTAATTGTGATATAAAAGGTAGGTTTAATGCTATTGGTTTGGCCCTCAGCCACCGAACCTACGTGGCAGTAGTGTGTTCACACCATAGTGTGATCCACACCACTCCAACAGTTAAAACAAATACTCACAGAAGTATATCTACT
>VOQZ01000613.1:0-47292 GCA_008079305.1 Phytophthora palmivora
ACACGGCAGACACACACCAACGCGATGGTCTTTCAATCTCCCACTGGTGTCGTCTGGAATCTTGAGACTTCGATCCACGCGACATTCGGAGCACAAGACGCAGGAGCACAAGATGCAGGAGTTCCTCTCGCTCTGACCAACGGATCCAAGTCGCTTCATGATACTCGGTCGTGTTGAACACCGTTTACAACTAGACGCAGATGTCTGCTGTTGCTTCTGACGCTCTGATCGGCAGTTTGCAATACACCACTGCAATTTCTTCATCTCGGCGAGCTCCGGGGTGTCCCAGTATCGGAGCGTTGCTTTCCACGTGACACTAACGATTATTTTATCGAGAATGGCATTATGATTTTCCACGTACGTCGGGATGTAGACGTCGACGATGCCAGGTTCCTGCTGCTTGAAGATCGCTGCGTACATCGCTTTTTCACGGAGTGTACCGACAAAGGCGGACATTGCGGAAAACTTGCTGTCTGCACCCATTCGTAGCCGATGCGGTCTCCATTTTCACGTGTCATGGTTCCTGTAGCTGTCAACGTCACGAGGTCTCGTGGCTGCATCACCGACTTAAGCGGCCAGCCGTTGTCATACATGAGCCAAGTTACACCAGGAATCGGAACGGATCAACCGCTTTCGGACCCAGCAGCTCAGTCAGAACAGCACAGTCTACAGGGTGATTACCTGGCATCTCCGTTCGAAAGCTGATGCTGTTTGCGTCAAGAGCTTTCAAGCCCAGCATGACTTCGTCTAACTCGCCTCGAATCGTCCCTGACGTAAGAAACACCACCGGGTTCTCCATCTCACCGAGAAAGTCGTTGTTTGACTTCTCTGGTACTCCAACGCTCTACATAGAGCGAGGCGTTCGCTTGAGTCTTCAGCAATTTCCAACGTGAACCATCCAGTTTCGAGTGGTGGAGTCGACCATTTTCACTTACAGCGTCTCGTTCGTCATAACTGCATAGTGTTCGATCTAACAGATGAAAGGCGCGTTCATAACACTGCTTCTCTTCCTCATCCGTGAGCTCCAGCGGTTCAAAGGGGGTGCCTCGAGACGCCATCACTACGGCACTTCAGTTCGTCTTTTGCTAATTGTCCAGTTGTGTCCTGTATCATCATGGCGTTGAGAGAACAAATTGTTACTGCGTTGATGGTGAAAGGCGGAGAGCTGATTGGCATCTTGATGATGGGACTTGATGCATCTGCTGGACGATGGAGAGGTGACATTGATAATAAGACCGGAGGAAAGCGATCTCGCTATTTCCACGCAATTCACACGTGCAAGAAGGCTGTCATTCATCACTATGCTACGGTGACAAGAACACAGCTCTCGAAAATACACAAGCATTTATTTCAGGGCTGAAGCTCGAGCAGTCGCACCTGGAAGACTCCGACGCTCCATTTCTCAACCTGCGCCGTCCCGGACCGCTGTCATGGACTCGTTTTGTCTTGTTCGACCATTGGCGAGTGCCATCTACGGTCGGGTGGTGCTGGTTCGCCATCGTACGTCTGGTCGATATTATGCGCTCAAAGTCATGAGTCTGCCCCATATGCGAGCACGACGGGCCGTCACGGGTCCGTACGTCCAAGAAGATGGAGACATGGAGCTACAGATCTTACGGAAACTAGGACGCAACTTGGTGTATCGTCGGAGTTAAAGGAAACAAGTGCATTGACGGTGAAGACGTGTCTAGTTGGAGTGTGAGTCCTGTTTGGAGCAACGGGGTCGAAGATGACAATCGCACAGGTGACCAGCACTTGCTGACACTCCACCAGGACTTCGTAGACTACACGACCAAGACGCGGTGTCTGCTGTTCGACTACTGTCCGTTCGGGGATTTATTCTCGCACGTGAGCGCTCGAGCTCGTAATGATGGCACCCCAAAGGGATACCTTTAGACATGGCGCGGTCGTGCTTCTTGCAGATTGCAAGTGCCGTTCGCTTCTTGCATACTCGAAATGTAGCGCACCGAGACTTGTCGTTGGAGAATGTGTTGCTAGACAGCTTTCGTCGTTGTCGACTTGCCGATTTTGGACTTGCAAGTGCTGCAGGATCTCGCTGCTCCGGGGCGCGAGTGGGTAAGATGTTGTACATGGCTCCTGAAGTTTTCTCTCGCCCAGTGTATCGGCGTGATGCAGCGATCACAGAGGCTGAGGTCAGCTACAATGGACTGCAGGCAGATATCTGGTCTCTTGGTTACTGTTGTTCATCTTGGTGACAGGAATTCCTCCGTTTGAGAAGGCAGGTGAAGTAGACGCTCGATTCCGTCTTGTATCGAAACCTGGTGGCTCCATCTGCGAATTGCTACGAGCTTGGGGGCAAGAAAACCGACTCTCAGATGATCTACGAGCCTTGTTGGATTGGATGCTGCGTGTCGATCCTCGGCAAGGCCCACAGCTGAGCAAGTTTGCGGACACGAATGGCTTCTCGTGACAAACGACACACTTCAAGACGCATCAGTAGTCAAGGATAGCCCTCGATGGAATGGTACCGGAGAAAGCGGTCAAGTGCCGAGCCGGAGGAGGAAGAGGATGGAGAGAACTTAGAACCGCAAAATTGTTGAGGGTAGTCAACCAAGCGACAAGTCGAGTTCTTGGAGCAGTAACAAACGAGTGAAGCGCATGGATTAAAAAAACGTAGCGTGCATCAAACAATAAACGTCCGAAATTTTGATCATCGAGTTTCAAAACGTAGGCGAAGATATACTAATTGACGTGGATATACATGTTGAATGTGAACCAAGAGTGTCCACAGGTTAGAACACGACACACTTCTATATTGTTGGTCCTTTATCCCAGCACGACGATCCGAGACCATTTCGGGTGTAGAAACTTATCTGATGCATTCAGCACATGTAAAGGTAATTTCGGTTGCTTCGTTGTGGTATCACAACGATGTCAAAGCCTTTGACACCTTTGACTCAAAGGTAGAGAAGCGTCAATGGATGCAGTGGTCATTGTGCCAGCAACGACTATTGAAGCGACTTTGGGTAGAGGATTCGTCGCGGCCACTCCATTTGGTTTTGCGGATGACGTAGTGCTGGAAGATGATCGAGTTGGCATTTCATGTCTCTCTTGCTCGAACTAATAGGTGCGTAGTAGACAACTACATGTAGTAGTTGACGAGTATCCGATGATGAAGGTCATCTTGACAGATCACATGCATTTTACGTGGGTCGCTAGATGGTACTGCCTTCGGTGAGGAACTCTCATTGCCGCCTACCTCATTCGTGATTTTGCCACATCGCCGCCATTTCGAGTCCCTCTTGACGTTTATCTCCTCGCTATCTTCTCACCCACCATGATGTCTATCAGTATCATCGTCGCCGCAGTCGTCGTGTTCTCCATTGCGATCCAAGATGTGAATGCGCACGGCTACATGTACATCCCACTGGCCGAATTCACGGATTCTGTCACGTCGGCATGGATCGTGCAGATCGAGCCACAATGGTCTGGCGACTGGGACAGTTGCAGCAGCGATGACAGTGACTGCCTCACCACACTCTACACGTCTCTCAAGTCCTCAAATGGCTATAGCGACATCCGCACACTGCTTGACAGCGACACATCGCTGTACGGCGCCGACTGCGGCTACACTAACCCCGACGCCACTGCGAAGGATCCACCAACCACTGGAGATGCTACCTTTTCGCGTGGTATGGTGCACGTCGGTCCGTGCGAGATCTGGCTGGATGATACGATGGTGCTCTCTAATGACGACTGCATGAATGCTTATGGCGATGGCACGCAGGACACAGCGTCCGTGTTTACTCCCGTAGACTACTCGTCGTGCTCGACAAGCGGTTGCATGCTCCGGTTCTACTGGTTGGCATTTCAGGGCGTAGATAGCGAGATCGTGTGGCAAGTTTACAAGGACTGTGTACCTCTCACGGGTCCGGCCGGCGGATCTTCCACGTCAACAACCACGACTTCATTGACCACGAGCGACACGACTACGTCGTCGACAACAGGTAATGAAGCCGCTACGTCAACCTCGGATGACACGACCACTGCAACGTCCACAATAGAGTCATCTTCGACGACTGCGATGTCTTCTACCGCCACTGAGAATTCCGCTGTTGCAGGAGTCTCGAACTCTACAACCGAAGGTTCTTGGACGTCAAAGAGCTCTCCCACTACTAGTGGTAATTTGTGGACTTCGACTGGGTCCACAACTACTAGCGGAAATTCACAAGCTTGGATATCGGGCTCGTCGAACATGAACACGGGTGTTTCAGGATCTCAAGGCAACGGTAACCAAGGAGGCAACGGCTGGAGCGGTGGCTTCGGCGCCATGAAAGGCAAACTGCGAAAGTAAGCAAACTATCCTTCTTGGCGTTGACATTATCTCCAAGGCTTCTTGTACGAATGCTACAGTTTGAGAGGATAAGTTGGTATGCCTCTAATGCACTAAGCCATCTTCATTTGAGTACACCGTCTTTACTGTGCTAATCCTGAATATTCGGATGTCATGTACTTCATTGAGTGGAGCTGGTGCTATCTGCGTGAAGAGATTAGATTGACATCGATTCCGAGATTGGTGTAAACATTTAGATTACGTTGTCGAATTGATAACGGGCGTAACTTGCCTACACTTTTTTCAGTTCTGCGTCGTTCTAGCAAACTAGCAGCGACTTTAATCTGAACACGATCTTAATGGGCCTTGGCGGTGTCTTTCTACGCCTTTAATATATGGGTAAATAAATTGTCTGTACGAAGAAAGTGGCTGCAGCAATCCCATGACCTTAACTAAGTACTGATGACACAGTGCGTTCCTACTACCATTGTAAATGAGGGATTCGATAGTTGCAACGGTGTTTGTATCAATAGGAACAAAAGCATATTAGTGATCTGAAGCTCCAGTACTTTAAAAAGCTCTCGCTGCATCAACTGTGCCATTGAAGCATTTAACAGCATCGGACGCATGCTGTCGGAGCCTTTGTTGAAGAGATGCTCTGGTACTTTGCAGCTCAGCTTGGTCTTCATATATGAGCATGCAGGTAGTGAGTGTATCTTGAGTCACATGATTCCTAACCAGCCACTCTGAGCGGAGTTGGTTCAAGCGGTTCTCGTATCTACAAAACATCAATATCACGATAGTATTAAAGGCAAGCAGCGAACAACTGCAATAAGCGCAGCAACCTTTTCATGACAAAATCCTCGGGATCCGGGGGCTGCATGTCTCTCGCTTCCCCGCAAACTTCGTCGATAACTTCGCATTGGACGTCAACTAAACCTGTAATGAGATCCAAATACTGAAACAGAAACAACACGCCACGGGTTAAAATGGCAAATTAGACAAATTACTACATAAAATGCTGCTTACCTCGTGAAGATCCACCACCAACGGTATAAATTCGTCTCCATTCAAAGTACTGATGCTGCATGTACTCGACGAAAATGTTCTCCCACTGCTTTGTGAAGAAGTAGCAGTCGAGCTTACCTGGGCGCTTTGACTCTGAACTGCTCTAGTAGCACTGGTATTGCTTGCAGCCGGAAAACTGGAAGATCTCTCACTGCCACTACTCGAGAAAAAGCTGATACTTTCACCAAGGTGACCAAAAGTCACGTTGGCTTCTTGTTCTGAGAATTGCTTCAGTTTCTCAACCACGACTGTAATGTCCGGGCGTTGAGAAGGGTCAAACGCACACATCTTCTGGACCAGTTCCCACTGCTCATCATTCAGACACGTCGGTCTGGATGGCAATGCTCGCATTTTGACCACATGATAACGCACCGCACTGTCAGGAAGTTGACTTCCCCATGGCAATGTGTGCGTAGCTGCCTCGATGATGCTCATTCCAAAGGAATAAATATCAGCGGTGTAGGACGAAGAATTGGCTCCACACAAAACCTCAGGGGCTTTCCATCGCAGAGCTCCAACTGTTCCCACAACTGGCATCGGCTGTGCTGAGCTTGTGAGCATCGAGCTCAACCCGAAATCCGTTAGTTTTGCAGTGCCATCCGCACTGACGAGAATATTGTTGCCTTTGAGGTCTCCATGAGCGACATTCCTCTCATGCAGGAAGTTAAGTCCCAATGCAACTTCATAGAGCTTCTGCCAGAGTACCTGACGACCACTTCGCTTTTCTTTTGCAATAAAATCCGTGAGAATACCGTTTGATGCGAACTCGCACACGAAGAATGGGCGACCGACGTGGCAAGCACCGTGAAGTTTCACAACGTGTGGGTAGTTAAGGAAATACCAGATTTTGATTTCGTTCATGAAGACATTGCGCTCCATCTCGTTGTCCATCGAATTAAGCAGCCTCTTAACCACCACTCGCGCATCCAGCCACGTTCCATGATGTACCGATCCAAAGGCTCCTTTGCTGAATGGCGTCTCGGCAAACGCTACTTCATGTGGTGGAATGAACCACTGCGGTACATGAGGCACCTCAGCATGGGACAGACTTGCAGCGTAGCCAAAAACCGCATTGAGCAGTTCCAACTCGTCTGGTGCGTACTTGGCGAAGTACGTCTCTTTCTCACACTTAAGCAGTACCATGGCTTCTACTTGGGATGCTGTATCCAACAACTCGGCAGTTAGTCTAGTGCGGTTTTGACGCAGCGTCTCCCACCCTTCACGTAGAATTCTACGATCCTGTAGCCACTGAATCTCCCAGTCTTCGATCGGTAGATCCGTTCTACCAGCTTCTCGTATAGCGTCCGATACTACGTCCAACTCTCGATGGAGACTGCTGGTTTGCTCCAGGATCTTACGACTGCATACGAGTCGCGTGATGAGCTTCTTACAACTGAATTTCCTTAAAAACTCGTGGAAACGGAACGTCTGCCATAGAAATTTGTCCAGAACGGAGACGGGTACGGCTTCTAGACGATGTAGTGACTGATAGAGCGCAATGACACGGCGGTTCACGTGCGAGCACAGATACTTGGCTTCTGCCATGTTATGGACCAGATGATCGACATTGGAGAGCACGACGGAGAGAGGGAGCTGGAGGCGAGGCACCACCACTTGGCTTAGAGAAGAAGCCATGTTTTGTGGAGTATGTTGAAGCTACAAAATGTACCCATTAGAGCATCGCAGTTGGTAAAACATGGCAAAGCAAAAATTTACCAAAGTAATGCCGTGCTTTACGGGCGAAGCTCTGGATTTGATTGTATGTACTGCTTGCAGTATTTCTCTGCTAAGGGCATCTCCACCGGTAGTGACTAAAACTAAACCTAAAGTACTCACAACCGAGAGCTGACAACCGGTGGAGATGCCCTCATGTGTTGTTTTTACAAATATATATCTGCAATAGGGGGAGTCGAACCTCCAAAAATGGCCAAAAAAGTGAGCAAGGGAGTGCCGAATTTATAAGCGGAAAAACAATCGAAAAGTAAGCAGAAAACAGCGAAGGGGGTGTCGATCCTGATCTCTCATTATTGCCTATAATTCGTATTTAAACGAGAATTCCCCATCTTCTCCTCCGGCGATTCCTGCGTGAGGTTGTGGATGTGCTGGCCGTTGCCACACTCGAGGAAGAAGACAACCAGTGTAATGTCCTCAGAACCTGTCGTAGTGCTGAAATTGTGGCACTGCAGAAAGACTCTCGACTCCGTTCAGGACGACCACACATTGTAGTTGTGCACGCAAGCTCTTATCTCGACCATTTGTATGTTTACCAGCAGAGTTCTCGAGAAGTTCTCGAGAAGTTCTCCATTCTGCATTTGATCTGCTTCATTAGATTTCTCATTTTGCATTTTGCTAAATAACACTCAGTTATCCGACCATTCCAACGCCACCGTTATTGTGACGGGGTCACACGAGCACCTTGCTTAGAGGAAGCGTGCTATTAAGAGTATACAAACTCTAAGTGAACGGCGCATCTGGGACCTCTCAAAATGACTTGATTTGTTAGTGCTACAGCTGTAGTCAATGGAGCGATCATTTGAAAACACGCGATATCGGTTTAAAGGGGGATCCGCCAAAATCGACTTGGTGTCAGTGAGTGGACGAAACCCCCGGTGAATTCATCGGCCCCCGTAAATAACAACTTGGTCTTTGTATACTGCCCCGTATTGAAAAACGGTTTTGCGACGAATTTTCTCTCGTCCACCAGGGTAAAAACGGGTATAAAAGTGACAGATTGTATACATTTTAGGAGCTTATTAATGACTAAAGATTAGGCAATCTATACATTAAGGGCTTATTTCCGACTATAGATAGGTTAGACAAGATATTAGGAGTTTATTAACTACTGCGACTTTGAGGTCCGTATTAGGAGCTTATTAAAGACTACAATTAGCTAAAACACTAAACGTTAGGGGCTTATTAACGACTACGAGCTTTCTATCCGAAATAGGAGCTTATTAAGGACTAAGATAAAGCTCAAGATTAGCTCTAGATTAGGTTCTAGATTAGGATCTAGATTATGGATTAATAGTGACTGACCTTGCGTAGAGGAAGCGTGCTATTAAGAGTATACAAACTCTAAGTGAACGGCAGTTCACTAGTCCCTGGTCTGGGGGGACTTAATAGCCAGTTTAGAGTAGATTTTAGACTGATTTATTTATAGTTAATTAGGTCCATTTGGCCTGTAATACAAATTACTAATTAACTATACTTTATCGTAATTATGCATATAAAAGGTAGGTTTAATGTTATTGGTTGGCCCTCAGCCACCGAACCTACGTGGCAGTAGTGTGGCTCACACCACAGTGTGGTCCGCACCACTCCATCAGAGTATTAAAACAAATACTCACAGAAGTATATCTACTTCTAAAGGCGGTACCCTTTCTGGGGTACCCCTTTCATGTAACACCGTTACATCCTCCCCCACTTAGGTTGGAAACACCCCCAACCAATGAGGAGCTAGGAAGAGAGCTCCGCTCTCTTTCCTGTCCTTTGTCGATACCCATCGACGAGCCACGGTTGTGGCTTAAGGCTTTCATTCAGCCTTTTCGCGTGCGCAAGACACCCCGAGGTTTCCACGTCAACCTCCTTCAAGATGCCTAAGAAGGCAAGCACCCGCGGCGCTTCGGCGCCTTCCAAGTCTAAGACCGCGAGGTCGAAGACTGCAAAGGCCAAGTCGAAAGACAAGGCCGCTTCGCGCAAGGAAGTCCGCAAGGCGGCTTCCGAGGCAGGCAGCAAGCACACTGCTGCTGCTGCCAGCAAAGAAGGGAGTTCGCGACGCAGTCGCTCGCGCTCCCTATCACCCGACGATAGGCCGAACCCTCGGTTCGCCTATCGGGACCACAGTCCCGGATCTGAATCCCCGGAATTTCATATTCCTATTATCACGGGATCAGAGTCTGACGGGGACTCTCCTGGATCCGCTAAGGATCCACCTTCTTCTCAGGATGCTCCTTCACAGGATGCTCCTGCACAGGCCGCTCCTTCGCAGGACGCTCCTGTTGATGATGCTGAGTCATCAGAGGCAAAGGCAGCTTCTCCAAAACGGGCTGGTGAGGGTGGTGCTGCTGCTAAGAAGCGCAGCCCCTGGCTCTCCTACGTCAGAGCCTTCAATCGCTAAGGGATTCCGATCCCTGTTCGTGCCGGTGTTGCCCTTGTCATCGGCCGGCAGGCCGAAGACGAAGTCGAGACTCATCGACTTCCAGCAATCTGCTGGTACAGGTAGGCTCTGCAGTGGAGCCGAGGCGTGGCCCGAAGGCTTCACCCTCTGACATGTTTCACATGTCTTGACATAGTGTGCCACCCACTTATACATGCGGGGCCACCAAAATGTCTGAGAGACCATTTGGTAGGTCTTCTCCCGGCCAAGATGGCCACTTATCGGCGCATCATGCGCCTCTAGAAGTATGTCATACTTCAGATCCTCGTCGTTTGGAACGACAACCCGAGGAGGATCCCTAGGGTCTACTCTGTAATGGAGTAACCCATCGGCCAGCTCATAACGATGGAGCTGCGCCCGCTGTCGAGGCGAAAGCCTGTCGACTTTGGCGTCCTTGCCATCGGACAAGAACTGCACCAGTGGTGTATAGTTCTCGTCCTCCTGATACGCCACGCGTATCCGATCATATAGATCTGTCGTGACCCGACTGACATGAGCTAGCTCATAGTCAGGTCGACGCGACAATGCATCGGCAAGCACGTTGAGCTTGCCCGGCTTGTATTCAACGCGGAAGTTGTATTCCGCGAAGAATGACAGCCACCTCGCCATCCGCTGCGACAGATGCGGCGAGTTGGTGGCAGTCCGCAAGGACGCGTGATCAGTATAGATCACAAAGGGCCTCGTGCCCAAGAGATGAACTCTAAATTTGACAAGAGCGTACTTCATTGCAAGTAGCGCCTTGTCATGAACGGGATAGTTCCGTTCGGCAGCCTTCAGCTGCCTGGTCTGGAAGGAGATGACACGTTCGTGTCCCTCATCGTCCTTCTGCAACAGCGCACAGCCTATTGCATAGTCAGAAGCGTCACAGACGACGCTAAATGACTTGTTTTCGTCCGGCAAAGCCAGGACTGGCGCTTGCTGTAAGCTCGCCTTGATGCTGTCAAAAGCATCCTGGTGCTGTCGCTCCCAGACCCAGTCGGCATCTTTCTTTAAGAGATCCGACAAGGGTCGAGCTAGTTCAGCGTACCCTGCGCTGTACTTATGAAGATAGTTGGCTAAGCCCAACCACTTCCGGAGGTCCTTCTGCGACCTCGGGGTCGGCCAAGCCGCTATGGCCTTGACCTTCCCTGGATCGGCGCGTACGCCGACCCTGCTGACAAAGCAGCCGAGGACTTTTATCTCCTCAGCTGCAAAGGCGCACTTGTCGATGTTGGCATAGAGCTTGTTAGCTCTCATGACCTCAAACACTCGACGGAGGTGCTTCAAATGCACCTCCATAGCCGTCTGGCCACCTTCGGCACGGCTATGGACGAATATATCGTCGAAGTACGTCTGAGCGAACGTACGCAAAGGTCTAAACAATTGTGTGACCAAGCGATTGAACGTCGCTGGGGGATTCGATAGCCCCTGTGGCATCACTAGCCACTCCCAGAGCATCCCACTCGGGGTGCTCACTGCGGTGAGAGGAATGTCACTCTCCCGCATCAGGATCTGGTAGTATCCGTCTACCAGATCCAGGGCACTGTACAGCGTACAGCCCGACATGTTGTTCAGCAACACATCCTTGCGACGGATCGGCGTCTGTGCCGGTACCGTCGCATTGTTCAGCTTGTTGTAAGCATGAACCAGACGCCACTTCCCGTTCGGTTTGCGAACGCAGAAGGTTGGCGTCGAGTGCGGGGACTTCGACTCCCGCACCATGCCCGACTTCGCCTTTTCGGCGAAGAAGGCATCTATGACCTCGCACTGCTCGCGAGGTAGAGGCCACTGCCTCGTGACACAATACTTTGTGCCAGGCACGAGGTCAATCTCGTGCCGAACTCCCCGATCCGGCGGGAGTTGGGATGGTGGGTGCTTCGACACCACATCCAAGTATTCCTTCACAAGAGGATGCACTGGATCCTCCGGGTTCTTGAGAATTTCAGAACCCAAGTGCGTTGCACGCTGCTTCGTGAACCCCTCCAGGACATCCTCGTCCATTACGGAGGATGAGTTCAAATCTTCAGGAGAGGTCTCCGGCTTCAGGAGCACCATCTCCGCAATCTCTCCGGCCTTCAACTCGGCCAGGAAGTCCTTCATGGACAATTCCTCGAGGTTCAGCAGTGCTGACACCTCTGGCAGTGCCTCCAGATGGACGGCACCTACCCTAACTTGACGACCGGACACACCGTCGAAGACATGGCATTGCTCTTCGACCGGCCGTGCCGGTGGAGTCTCAGACTCCGAGTGTGGTACTTGGTTATCCACGCGGGAGGTGCGCAACGACACCTCCTTACTCGTACTGGTCTTCTTGACCCCGCGTGGAACTCTGTTACCCACGCTAGAGACGCATACTGCGCTCTCGATCTTCTCGGTCTCTTCGACCTCGTGTGGAGCTATGTTACCCACACCGGAGGCACCCTCAGCGCCCTCCCCAGCAGCCTCAGCTGCTTGCGGACCTATGTTACCCGCTTGCGGAACTACGTTACCCGCCTGTGGACCTATGTTACCCACTTGTGGACCTATGTTACCCACACAGGAGACGCCATCAGCGCTCTCCTCAGCAGCCTCTGCTGCTTGCGGACCTAAGTTACCCGCCTGGTCAGTGCCGTCCGGCACTGCCACAGTCGAAGCCCATACGGCGCGACGACTCTTAGCGTTAGGACTTGCCGTCGTGACAATCCCACACGCTTGGCAATGAGCCTTGGTCTCACGACCGGTTGCGAGGCTCATCGCAACATCTTCGTTGGAGTCGGTGACTCCCAGTACTTCTTCGGGCGCATAAGCGCCTTGGCGACCATCTCTGGCGCCCCAGTCCCGGACAGAGTGGGAACATTACTCACCAAAGCTCTGTCGGAGACTGCGGGCCGGCTAGCCCCAATGGCTTTGCCGCGCCAATCGATCCAGGGCTCGTGCTTTTCGAGCCACGGCATGCCCAGGATCAAGTCGTACTTGTCCATGTCTAGGACAAGGAACGACTCCGTGCTGTCAAAGTCTTCAAACTTTACAGCCAGGTCCATACGGACCCCAGGTACGTTAACCACCGTACCATCGGCCAGTCTCACCGAGACCTGGCCCCTGCCTTTGCTTTCTCGCAAAGCATCGGCATACTTGTCGCCATTCCGCGCGACCGTCTGGCGTCGAGCAAAGTTCGTCGACGCCCCAGAGTCAATCAGGACTCTAAAGGGATCTCCATATCCCCGTACACTCGCGTGTACCACGAGCAGTCCGCCGCTGCTCTTTCTCGTCTCGAGAGCACCCAGGCTCTCAGGGGCTACGCCTCCATGGCGTGCGCCGTCCGCACTCCTACCATGGGGACTTAGATCTTCCCCAGTAGGGTGCCCCGCCCTACTGGTGTCCCCAGTTCCTCTGGCTCTTGGGTCGCGGCTTCTGCCACGGGCCCCTCGAGCCCCTAGGTTTGGAAGGGAACTTCCTTTGCCCTCCCGCAGGGCAGGCACGTTGCATGTGCCCGAGCTTCCCACATCCGTAACAGCGGATGGAGCTCTGTACGGCCGTACCCAGTTCCATGGGTACCGGCCCGGTGCTAGCTCCAGCTGCTGGAGCTCCTTGCACTGCACCTGTCGACGCATTGTGGCCTTGCCACACCGACGTAGGAGTACGAGCCTGTCGGTGGCTGTACTCCTCTTGGAGGGCGATCTGGATCGCCTCCTCTATAGTGTTCGCATGCACGCGGAACAACTGTGTGCGGGATGGGCCCACCTTCAGGCCATCCATGAACACTGTCACTTTGATGTGTTCAGGTAGGGGGTTTCCTACCAGAGATGCAGCGAGTACTCGCATCTCCTGGATGTACTCATGCAGCTCACGCTTCCCTTGTTTACAGGCAAGGAAGCGCGAGCGCTGGCGATACTCATAGTTCGCCGGAAGGAAGGCGGCTCTAAGCTGTTGACACAGCTGAGCCCAGGTTGTGAAACAACCCGGCGTTGTCGCTTCGCGCGTGTACGCCCAGGTCTTCGCCCGACCTCCTAGGTTGGACAGGGCGAAAGCGACTCGAAGTCGCTCGGTCGAGATTAGAGCCGCGTCCATCGCGAGCTCGACCTCTCGGACCCAGAAGTGGAGGTTCTCTCCCTTCTATCCCTCATACGGATTAACCTTAAGCCTCAACGGCTTAGGTTGGACTGGCTTCATCTCAGCCACGGGGTCTGCAGCCCCTGTACGTGGGCGATAAGCCCTCTCTCGTACGTGTCAAACGCCTCGATGCGTTCGACCTGCTCGGCCGGCGTAGCAGTCGCCAAGCTTCGGAGGGCATCTCCTCCAAAGATGCCCGTCATCTTCCGGACCAACTCAAACTGAGCGTCGGACCAATGAGGGAACTCCCCTCTATCCATCCTGGCTTACCTTGTAGGAGCCACAGAGGATTCAGGTAGTCAATCTACCCGCGTAGGCGTGGATTGACTACAAGTGCTACCAAGTGTGATGGGGTCACACGAGCACCTTGCTTAGAGGAAGCGTGCTATCAGGAGTCTACAAACTCTAAGTGAACGGCAGTTCACTAGTCCCTGGTCTTAGGGGACTTAATAGCCAGTTTAGAGTAGATTTTAGACTGATTTATTTATAGTTAATTAGGTCATTGGGTTTGTAATACAAATTACTAATTAACTATAATTTATCCTTAATATGCATATAAAAGTAGGTCAAATACTTTTGGTTGGCCCTCATCCACCCGAACTACGTGACAGTGGTGTGGTCCACACCACCCACAACTGAGTATCCACAAAACGAATACTCTCAGAAGTATATCTACTTCTAGAGGCGGTACCCTATCAGGGGTACTGCTCATATAACCCCGTTACACCCCGGGTACGGACACCCCTATTAGGGGGAGTCGAACCATGCAAAAAACGTGCTCAGTTTTCTCGCTGACTTCTGCTTATTTTACCAAAGATTTTCTGCTCAATTTCGAAACAAGTCACCTCCGGATGTGGCTGATATTGAAAATAAGCAGTCTGAAAAAATAAGCAGTTCCCTCGTTCCCTTGTTCCCCCTTTTACATGCAAGTACCGTTAGGGACTCGCCAATGGCGAGCATTTTCGTCTCTTCGCCATTCATGTGAGAAGCAGGCTCAACTCATTGAGTCGAAGTCTTAACCTAACAGCTACTCTGAGAGCAATGACACGATCAAGCTAGTTTTATTCATGCGTATCCGCTGTCGAAAACGTGAGATTGGCATAGAGGCACGAAAAGTATCGACAAGGAAACTAGTGGTTTTAGGGAGACGTACTCGAGAAACAAGCTAGCGGTACGGCTGCACAAGCAGCAAACCTCCGATCGATCCTCCACTTCGGAAAATAGAAGCTGATTCTCGTTTCAGATGTTCTGGTTATAACGGTGGTTATAACGGTGGTGTTGGAGTGTTCGGGTAACTGAGTGTTATTTAGCAAAATGCAAAATGAGAAATCTAATGAAGCAGATCAAATGCAGAATGGAGAACTTCTCGAGAACTTCTCGAGAACTCTGCTGGTAAACATACAGATGGTCGAGATAAGAACTTGCGTGCTCAGCTACAATGAGTGGTGTGATGTAGCGAACATCAAGTTTGGCCCTCGGCTGAGTCTAAGGAGCCGTGGCCTACGGGACAAGATTGCGACGCACCAGAGCTCGGCTTTAAAAGCAGCTTAGGAGCGGTGGTCCACGGTACGGACTCGGCTGAAGACCTCTTAAAGGGGAAAGCTGAGTCCAAGGACTCGGCTATAGTACCTTCAGAGTTACCGGAAGAAGATGCGACCAAGCGCAGGGACTAACGACCATCGGGAGAGCCGGGAACAGTCGCTTCGACTGGGTTGAAAGGTCGGTGAGATCTATAACGACTCTATTTCACTAGATATTTGTATAGGAACCAATTAGGAATCAGAAAAGGGGCTTAAGCCCCTAGTATTAAACAGAGCAGAATTTTCTAGGTCCAGAACACGTGTACACTCTTCCGGTAAGTCCCTGCACGGGCCGGATTATGTCTGCCGTCAGAACTCGAGAGGCATAGCTTGTAGAGTTCTGACTGGTAGCGCCAAGAGATTAGGTTGGCCCGGGGAAGGGCGTGTCTCGCCAAGCGCGAAGACAAATCCCACCGAGCTCGGCGGGTCGGTATACCGTACAGCCCGGGTACCGTTACTCTTCCAGCCGAGTAGCCTTTGCCTCGGCGACCCGTAAAAGCGCTAACGCGCCGTCGTCCATTCTTTGGTGGAGGGCACGGGATAACATATTATTGGCTGGATTGGTTGGTTGGTACTCGGCGGAAGCGAGACACCAGCTGTCCCGGAAGGGCCGAACCACTAGGGGACAACCCAGCGCAGGCCAACAAACGCCGACCTAACTCGGCGATTGTTATGGTTGCGTTCTATTTATCCACATCTGACGGATTTGTGCGTTCTGCAACACCACAACTGGTGCTGCGACCCGGGAACAGGGGTGCGCTGGTTTTTCGCTGGTACCAAAGTAACCAAGTTTCGAGCAAACCAGACGAGAGAGAGAAGAAGAAGAAGGATGACTAAGGGAACGAGCACGCTACGTGAAGATAGCCCGGCGACGGCCAAGGGCTCTCCTCACGCGGGGATAAGCGCGGCGAGTTTTGCCGACTCAGCGGACTCGGCTATTGTGATGACGATGGACGCGACGGCGGACGGATCTCGCAGTGTCCAGTTCGAGGAGGAGGACGCCCAAGGTCATGCAAGTGATGAAGAGAAGGATGAGGAAGACTATGAAGAAAACGCCGAGCTCGGCTACGTGAAAACGACAGCTGAGCTACTCGGCGAAGTTGGGGAATTATCGCTCCAAGTGGGCCGGATGGTAGTTCCGCGTCCGGTGGAGCGAAACCTGGCTGCTGAATTCGGTGAAGATGCGGACGACGAAGATCAAGGTGTCGCTCAAGGGGAACGTCCGCCCCTTGTTCCGAGAGCGACACGAAATGCGGATACGCCGAGTGCAAACAAGGTGTTAGCACAACTCGGCGGAGAGATGATGAGAGATAGTGAATGGATGAAGTTATTCGCCCCAGTCCCGTTGGCGCAGGCGAGATGGCCATCACTGGGCCCTTTGCTGGCTGGGCCAATGGAGTGGTCCGACACCGCAGAAGTAGCCGAGACGACAATATTGTTGTTAAAAGCAATGGGCTTCCGGGTCACCAGTCGGCCGAGTCCGTGGATTCTAAGTGATTGGAATCTTGACTTGGCTAGCGTGGAGCTGTTACGTTGGAGGGGAAAGCTGAGGAAAGCTTTCGGAGTGCAGATCAAACCCCGGCTATTGACAACTTCAGATGGTGGTTCCCAACTCGGCGGAGCAGGGTATCAACTCGGCGGAATGGAGCCTCAACTCGGCGAAATGCTGAGCAAGACCCCATACCTGAAGGACCCAAGGGGTGGTCAACCAGCGACGAACCCAAGCAAGATCACGACGATGAAGACACCCGAGACGAAGAAAGGCGAGCGGTTTCGGGCGACAGCAGGGACGCCGTACTTCGAAGACTCGCACATGCTGAGTCCGAAGAAGAGTCGAACTCGGCTAGGACGCAATAAGTGGGAATCCGAAGAAGACAACTCGGCTGAAGCGGAAGAAGATTCCGACGATGACCATGGTTACCGCCCAAGCCGAGATGAAACGGTCAAAGACCAGATCTATCACCTCAGCAACGACAGGGGTGATCAGGGAGGATCCCAGTATCTGGAATTGAGGTCGCATGTCTCCTTGGACAAGATAGACCAGTTCGACGGCCGGCGATATCGATCCGATGACTCGCTACAATGGCTGAAGAGGTTCATCTACGAAATGAAGGGCACACGTATGCCCCAAGACTCTTGGTGCGAACCCTTCTCGCTCAGCCTCGGCCGAACGGCGAAAAGTTGGTATCGCCAACTCCCGAGGAAGACCCAAACGCGGTGGAACCTGCTGAGCGAGGCGTTCTTGGATTACTACTGCTCACAGTTTGACCAATCGGCCAGGACGCGATACTACTCGGCTAAGCGCAAGGATAAAGAGACGATCTGCGACTTCTTGACTCGGCTAAATGGGTATGCACGAACGGCGAAGATCCAGTATGAGCGTGGTGGAGCCGATGCTGCCGACCATGTCGAGCAGTTCCTCCTTAATTGCGGTGACGATGACATCATGGACATGCTGTGTCCACTCCAGCTAAATGATATCCACCGAGTCGAGCAGATCATCAACAAGAAGATTCTGGGCGAAAAGCGGAAGAAGCAACGAGATCGGCTAGTTTCAGGGAGAAGCCGAGATGAAATGCGCCGAGATGACCGACGGAACGATCGACGCCGAGATGATAAACGTGACGGCCGCCGAGATGACAAGAGAGATGTACGCCGAGAAGACCGCAGAAGTGATCGACGCCGAGAAGAAAGTCGGGATCGACGGATAGATACTGCGGATTACGTCGTTGAAGAACTTTACGGATCGACAGGACACACTGAAACAAGCCGTGGTCAATTGAGCCGAGACGCCGGGCTGTACGATTCTGAAGACTCGGACGGATACAGCGCATATGGCCAGGATGAAGACGCCGAGTCGGAGGATGACACGGATTACGTTGATGCCGGGTTCACCAATGACCGAGGCGACTCGGCTAGGACCCCGAGGAACTCGGCTAGACCATTTAGAGGACCGACTGAAGGACGTGATCGTCGGGACACCTCGAGGGAACGCCAACAATATGGGCCTTGCGCCGCTTGCGGAGGCATGGGCCACTCGGCTCACTTCTGTCGGAGACGTTGCAAGTTCTGCAAACAAGTCCACGAAGTCGGCCAATGTGAACTCTTCCGCCGCTATGAAAAGCTGGCTTCCTTCGTCAAGAATAACGTTGACAAGTCCAAAGTCCCGGAAGAACTCCAAGATCTCTACACGCCGAGTGATTTAAACTCGGCAGCCCGCCAACACTGACTGGGTTGGAATTTTCCGGGCTGCCACAGTCAGCTGAACCTGTGGTGGAGGCAAACTTCGTGTTCGCCTTCGTAGGGGAAGCAGGATGGCCCGAGGGATCGGTTGGGACGGACGAAGGAATGAGTGATCGCGATGGTAATGAACGTGAACCCGAGGAGTCGAATGAAGACGACTCGGCGATGGTGAGTGCAGCGGCGACTCGGCGGTATGATGGCGTGACACCTAGACCGCGAGTGGTGAAGTTACTTCGGGGTGAGCGACTCGGCTGGTGGTCGTCACAGAAGTTTGACCGCCGAGTTCGGATGCGCGCACTCGTAATGGGCGCCGTGAATGACAAGCGAGTGAAGATATTGCTCGACACTGGAGCAAACGTCTCGGCGGTGAGTTCTACACTGGCTAGAAGATTGCGATTGAAGCAGTACGCCAGCCGAGACCAACAGATTGATATCCAAGGGATCGGTAAAGACAAGGTGTCAACTACCCACAAAGCGTTGGTAAAGGTTACACTCGGCTGGGAGGTTGTTTACGAGTTTGAAGTATGGATAATGCCTCATCACGCCGGGGTCGACCTCATACTAGGCACCGACTTCATGATCCCCGCGGGAATTCGGCTGGATCTCTACAACTCGGCGGCTAAGCTACCCGATGAAGTGGTGGTTCCCTTGCTACGGTCATTAAAGGATACAGATGACCAAACATATGGGTTGCAGACTGCAGATGGGCCTACGGAAGCAGTATGCCTGTCAGACCGTGCAACAGCCGAGTTCAGACTCCGTCGCAGGCAGCCGAGTGAATCGACCCACGAATTTTGGGTGAGACGAACAGATGATTGGATACCCACCATAGTGATGAATGCCAAAGGCAAGGCAACCAGGGTCTATTTGACCAGTACACGGCCAACATCGGTGTGGTGCCCCGCACATTTCCCGGTAGTAATTTGGCTACCGCATGGAATGCTGTCGCCTGAAGGGTACGTGCGATTGAACTCGGCTAAGTACCGGGATTGGCAAGTACTCGCGTACGAATCAGCAATCGACAAAGATTTGCTGTACAAAGAACAGGAGCTGTACGCAGACTGGCTATCCCGACAACCACCAGCTGTCGACCGCAAACCGTATCACTGGCCCAGAGGGGTGAAGGAGAGACCGCCTGAGGCCAAAAAGGGGAAACAATTAACGTGCGCCGAACGCTGGGCCGCTGTGGATGCCGAGGAGAAAGTGACTGACGCACAGGTGGCTGTAGCCGAGTCGAAAAGAATTTACCCGGATGATCAAGATGAGGTAGCCGAGTCGGAACAAATTAACTCGGCTATGGAGCCGCCAGGTGAATGTCGCACTCAGCAAGATGTCATGAGAGAAGAAAGGCATGCAGAGTCTCACCTGACTCGGCTAGATATGCCTGACCCCTGTTTGGAAAGTCAGGCCGACTCGGCTAATGAGGCCAAAGACGACCTCGATGTACTGGAAACGACCCATGATGCAGTGGCTAACAACCCTGAAGAAGACCTTCGGCTGCGATATCTTGCTGCAGCAGCAAGTACTAACGACGATGAACCGGTAGCTGAGTCCGATCACCGGTTCACTCACTTTGAGAGGAAAGGAGAGACGCTTCATCTAGAAGATTACGCTCATGAATTGGCTTTCCTACCTGATCTCAGTGAGGAAGTACCTATTGAACTTGACTACAATGGAACCAATGTGAAGTGTCCAACCCACACTCCTGAGCAAACAACTCGGCTGACGGAACTATTGAAACGGAATGAACAGATAATGATATCCAGTGGTAACGCTTTACCTCCGCCAGCTTACGGAGTAGTGTGTGATATTGATGTGGGTGACCACCCACCTATTAAGCAGCGAGCTCGGCGGATAGCACTGAAATACTTGAAACCACCATACGAGTTGCTCAAGGGACTTTTACGAGCGAAATTGGTGTCATTTTCGAAGAGTCCGTGGGCCTCGCCGATTGTTATCGTGCTCAAGAAGAACGGTGTGGATATCAGACTGTGTATCGACTACAAGAAGGTGAATGCAATTACGATGATTATGGAATATGCGATGCCATTAGTGGATGATTTACTCTCGGAGTTGGAGAAATACCTGTGGTTTTGCTCATTGGACGCGGCTAGTGGTTTTTGGGCAGTGATGATGACCAGCCGAGCTCGGCGGGTCTCGGCTTTTGTATGTGCCTTAGGGCACTTTGAGTGGTTACGTATGCCGTTTGGATTGAAGAACGCCCCCATGATATACCAAAGAATGATTGATAACGCATTATGGGGGTATGTCCAGCCGAAAGGTGGATGGTCAGAGTTCGCTGAAAGGATCCGCAGAGCAGAAGAGGTAGCGGCAACCCGGCGACAGAGTCAAGGGGGTGACCCAACTCAACCGCCGAGTTCGTTGACCAAATTTGCGGCTGACAACCAAGCTCTAGCCGAGCTCGATCCGCTCCAAGAATTGATTGACAGCCCTGAAGGCGATATGTTTACGTGTGGAGAACCCGACCAATCGGTTTTGACGCCAGTATTTACCCGGCGGTCGTTCGTGGATGACATTTGCTTTGGGGGAGCAACTTTCGATGAATGTCTTGATACACTGGATAAGCTGCTGACTCGGCTAGCCGAGTGCAGGATCAGTGTCAGCTTTTCGAAAAGCGTTTTTGTGCAGCCCAAGGTGGATTTCCTGTCACATGAAGTAACCTCCGAGGGAATACGAGCTGACCCCAAGAAAACTCTTGCAATAGCCGAGCTCCCATTCCCGAAATCGAAGAAAGGCATCCAAGCATTTTTAGGGGCATTGAATTACTACGGCAGGTTTATTCATAACCTGGCTGTGTATGGAGCAATACTCTATCAGTTAAAAGACAGCGATTTCGAAGGTGACAAAGACTTGTCGGCCGCTCAAGCAGCTTTCGCCGAGTTAAAAAGTCGAGTGGCAACTGCGCCGATTCTGCGCCATTTCGACTCAGCTAAAGAGGTTCACATCATGCTTTTTGCTAACAATTGGGCACTAAGCAGCACACTGATGCAGATGCATGATGACAAGTTGCACCCCGTACGATTTTGCGGCAGGGTGTTGAAGGAAAACGAAGTTAATTATCACCCAGCTGAAAAAGAAGTGTTAGCGCTACTCCAGCTACTGAAAATATGCCATACACTGCTGGCAGGCAAAGTGTTACATGTGTACACTCGGTTCTCAACACTGGAATGGGTTTTCCAATCCACGACGTTATATGGCCGAGCTGTAAGTTTCGCAGTACTATTGTCACCATACCATCTGAAGATAAAGAGAGTGCGAGAACGTGATATCGAGTTCGTCCAATTGTTGCAAGCGTCAATAACCCCGCATGTGGGGTTAGACGAGTTACTGGAGCACATCGCCCCGCCGTCGAAGAACTCGGCTACAGTCCGACTGGACCCTGAGCTCCTGTATGCCAAACTACCGCGACACTATAAGGGGCACGTACTCTCCTTTGATGGATCGGCGAAGACGGAAAAGAATGGCGGCTATGGTAGCTGTTCATGGATATTGTGGCGCTTGCCCGAGTGGGACATTGAGATCGCTGCGAGTGCGTACCTCTCGTCGACCACGGTCAATTTAGCCGAGTACACGGGGATGAATAATGGGGTGAAAGCAGCTATCGACCGTGGGGTGACAGATTTGGTGATCGTGGGTGACTCGCGGCTTGCAATCCAGCAATCCAGCAATCCATGGGGGTGATAGCCTGCAAGAAGGAAACGCTTCAAGTCGAGTTGACACGCCACAAAGAATTGACAAAAAATTTGAATTCGGTCAAATACCTACATGTGATACGACTATACAACTCGGCTGCCGACTCAATGGCCACAGAAGCATTGGAAACCCAAATTAGCCGAGTAGTTCTGAATGCTGAACGAAAAGCTGAGTTGAAGACGCTGAATCGGATACCAGAAATTTTGTATATGACCGGTGACAGCACTGACGACTGCGAGGAAGGTCCGAAAGCGTGTCCGATTACTCGTAGCCAGGTACGCCGAGTCCGTTTCAAAGATGATGAGAACAAAGAAACAAACAAGCCGGTACCAGCAAACGAGGAAGACTCGACTCAGCTGGAAACAACGGAACTCTACCTGAACAGTGAACTCGAGATCCGAAGGCGTCAGCCAGCTAGGCGAATGGAAACCAGTGGTGAAGCTGAGTTCGGGGACACACAGCCGAGCTCACAAGGAAACGAAGCCGAGTGGAATACCTCAAGGGCACCAAGCGCCGATAATATTGACCCGGCGGTCGTCCAAGCCGAACGACGGCGACGCATTGACAAGGCCCAAGATGAAGAGCTACGGTGGGCAGATCTTAAAGCTTACTTGAGAGGCGAGCTGAGTCAACTGTCATTTCGCCGAGTCAGAAATGCCGGTGAAGTGGCGGACGATTTTGTACTCAGCGAAGATGGACTGTTATACCGTCATAATCGAAGTCGCCGACGGGGTGGAGATGACGAGCCGAGTCTGAATCTTAGACTAGTGGTTCCAACCACCATGGTCGATGAAGTTCTGCAGAACTGCCATAACTCGGTGGAAGGAGGTCACCAAGGGATTGTGCGGACCTACCACCGAGTCAAGTTGACTACTATTGGATTGGATTATATGCAGATGTGGTTCGACACGTCCAGTCATGCGACACCAGCAAGAGCAAGCCTCATCTCAGACGGAACTCCCCTGGCAACATCGTGTCAGACCGACCATTCCATATTGTGTCGATGGACTTTGTAATACCACTCCCACGAACTCGGCGGGGCAACACAGCTTTATTACTATTCCAAGATCACTTTACTGGGTTCGTGATAGCGAAGGCGATGGTCGAGACAGGGGCACTGGAAGTGGCGAAAGCATTTGAAGAAAATGTCTTCCGGAGATTTGGTGCCCCGTCACTAGTCCGCCATGACAGAGATCCCAGGTTCATGAGTGAAGTGTTCCAGAAGTTCTCAGAGATGATGCAGTCGAGATCAAGAGCCACGCTGAGTTACAGACCACAGGCTAACGGCCAACAAGAGCGATCAGTGAAGACAATGATCCAGACAGTGCGGGTTTATGTGGAAGATCCACTACAAGCTGACTGGGATGACATAGCCGAGAAGATGGTATACGCCATCAATAACTCGAGGGACTCTACTCGGCAGGAGACTCCATTTTACCTGGTACATGGTTGGGATGCGCGATCAACGATGAAAGCTATGACGGAGTCAGTTAGGCATGGTCAAAATAGCTCGGCTGATTTGGCCGCCCCAGCCGAGTGGCGACGAGAAGCAAACCGACAAAGAGAAGTTGCATTACGTCTAGCAGCCGAGTACCAGATGAAGGAGAAAGCCCGCCGAGCGAAAGAGCACAATGAGTCGCTGAGCCGAGTTGAACAGCGAGCCACGCCTCAAGCTAGAAGCAATTCGGAAACCACCGAGTCGGGAGGAGCGCCAGCCGAGTCGGTTGAAGCCGCCGCCGAGTCGATGGGAACCACTGCTGAGTCTACGAGGTCGCTGTTCAAGGAAGGTGACCAAGTGTGGTTGTTCATGGAACGAGTGAGGCAAGGGCTCACTAAGAAACTCGCGCACAGATGGCATGGCCCATTCAGAGTGAAGAGGAAAGTCGAGGAGTTCGCATACGAGTTGGAATTGCCAGACAAGAGCGGATATAGGTTCTACCCGGTGATCCATGTGTCTCGGTTGAAGAAAGTGGTTGACGCCGAGAAGAGACCCACGACTCGGGTTATAGACGAGCTCGAGGAAGATCAACGGTTCGACTTCGATGAAGAATTGCTCCCAGAAGACAGTTGGGAACCTGATGAAGGCGCCAGTCAGTATGAAGTTGAAGCCATTTTGGACGACGAGTTACCACTATCCACCAGTACATCAAGGAATGAGCGAAGGTTCAAAGTGAAGTGGGTCGGCTATGAAGAGCCGAGTTGGGAACCTTTGTCGAATTTGTCTTGTGGCGGATTACTCTTTGACTATTTGCGCCAAAAGAAACGGGAAAATCGTCTGCAAATGGTGCAAGTTGCAGATGAAGAATAACAATACATTGCACTGGGAGAACCCGGCCAGCTCAGTGAAGATAGCAGGCTGAGCTGGGCGAAATGCTACTGCATCAAACTATATATGATTACGTGATCTATGAAATGGAAGAAACAAGAAGATGGAGCCTAACCTAAATTTCCTGCAAACGCGACGGCTCCGATTAAGCTGAGTCATCTAGGGATAACTACTTGACGGTTGGGCAGCGACAGTCTGAGCGGCCGAGGCTAAAAGCTCAATAGCCGAGCTCGTTGGCGGAACAGTATTATCAATAGCCGAGTCGGTCACCGTTGGTAACAGAAGCCCAGCCGACGAAACCGGAGAGTCGGGTCCGAATAGAGAAGTCGTGGGCGACGCACCCCTGAAGTTTGGAGACCCAAGACCGTCATCCGAAGGCTCCGGCGGTGAGCTGGGCCGAGTTGAATTTACCCCGTTATCGTCAAGATCTTCAAATATGAAGATCCCTGAGCGGTTCGCGCGAGTCGAACTCGGCTGGGCGGGAACCGGCTCGGCTAGATCCACGTCATCATCAACGGAATCCTCAACAACTTGCGGGTCCATGCCTCTTGGAGCGAAAATCATAAACTCTGGGTTCCTCGCACGGAAACAAGTATTGAAGGGATGACGAGCCGGGTCAAGTAACCACCAAGCTCGCCAAGGCTCATGGTGATCCACCGCTAGAACTTCCTCAGACCAGAGGGCGCTATCTGGAACCCAGGGTAGGTTTACCAGAGGATACAATGGAACGGATGGATCGAAATACAACTCGTCGGCAAGCGGAGTTGGGGTCCCATCCGCTGACCAAGATGTCACAGCCAAGTGCAATCCATCCGCAGCTGTGGCGATCAGGACACGGAGCCCATCGCCTCGACGCTTGCGTTCCAACCGATATTGGGTCCAAACACCGTGAATCTTGGTAAGCTCCTCAGGGAAGATGCTGGGATCGAAAGATGGATGGAGCCCAATAAGGACACTAGCCTCCACGAGCCAGTGGGTGCGGTCACACATGGCCACAAAGTGGCGAGTGATCTTGGCCAAGTCAGCCGCCGAGCTGGGATCGCCGGATGGTAAATCGCCACGGAGCCGAACCCACAGATCACCGAGTATCTCCATCAGTGACGACGGTCGAGCGTGAGAGGTCAGCCGAGTTCGGGCATCTTCCAACACAGTGGTCGAAAAAAACGATGGAGCGTCCGGGAGCATGCGCCTCAACTGCTGGAAGGGATGCTGTGGGTTAAAGACATCCACGAACGCCCGTATTCCAGCTAATGTAGACAACGTCACCCGAACTCGAGACCGAGCACCGTGAGGCTCCATCGGAACTCTCCCCGACTGATGGCTCAAAATCTTTAACCAACAACGCCGAGACCCAGCGTGAAAGAAAGGCAAGTCCCGTAACCGAGCTAACTGGGGAGTGATCCGAGAGTCGCGAGACGCCGACTGCATTGCTCTAGTACGGAGCACAGCGATCGAAACACTCAACTGGGACGGAAGGGTCACACTAGCCGAGTTTGGAGAAGCCCCAGAGCCACCAGCCGAGTTCGGAGAGGGTTCAGGGCCGGCAGTCGAGTTAGCAGCCGCCGGGGAACGAGCCGAGACCTTGTGTTTCTTGAGTGGAGCACCAGAGTCAGACGCACTCGGTTGTCCCGGCGAGAGCGAGCGCGGGCGATTAGCTTGGGACTTGATCTCCTTGCGTTGGCTCTTGTGTCGGTCTTCGCGCTTGCTCTTGTGCCGACCCTTGTGCGCGGTCTTGGCCTTGTGCTTGTTCTTATGCTTGTGCTTCTTCTTCCCTTTCCGATGTTTCTTGGTTGGAGAAGGGGAAGTGGGGGAAAGTCCAGCTGAAGCGGAAGCAGAAGGCGGTCCGGGGGAACTTGGTCAGCAGCCAAGTAACTCTGGACCTTGCCTTGAGGAGGACCAGACGAAGTCACAACAGGCGTATGAGGCCCATCAGCCGAGTCCGAATCACCTCTGTTACCGCTGTCATCGCTGTCATCATCTGACCCAAATAGCTGGGCGAAGCGTGAGAGCTTCGTAGTAGTCGAAGCAGGCCCGGCTGAAGTAGCGGCAGTCGAAGCATTAACCGCATAATCGGCCGCACTGGGTTGGCCGTCATCCGCCGAGTTGCTAAATAGCTCAAGCGGGTGCGAAACTGATCCGGATGAACCCGGCTGAGTCACCACAGCCCCGGAAGATCCACCTCCGAGACCAAGTGCCAGGGTGTCCGAAGTCCCGAGGTTCTCCAACAACTGGGCATTGACTTGGCGGGCTGTAGCTGCAGCCGTACGGAGAGGGCGACCGGACGGCGATGTTAACCCAGCAGGAGCAGCTGCTACCCGAGATGGCACCACCGGGCGACCTTTACAAGCCAAGATACGAGCAACTGAACTCGACGGCACTTGCAATGAGCTCTTAGCCGAGCTAGGCTGAGCTGGCGATGATACCGGGGTCTTAAGTGGGGACCCGGAACTCGGTGTAGGAGCCGGAGGAGCAATGGAGACTACCACCGAGGGTGTGCTCGGTACCGCCGTCGCTGGAGATGTGCTCGTCGACAACGAGGAAGGTGGAGGAGCGCTTGGCCAAGTTAACACCGCAGCCGACTCGGCTGGTAAGGCCACAGATATCGATGCAGCTGAACTTGACTCCACTACATCGGGAACATCCTCAAAATCTTGGTCAGGACTCACTTCCTGGCCTGCGCCACCACTCGACTCGGCGGACGGAGCCTTTTGGGACGAAGAAGTGGCAATCGCCGCCATCTTCCTACGACGACGGAGCGGTCGGGCTGGTGGAACTGTCAGATCACTGTCGGAAGCTGCCAACAAACGATCGTCCGGAGGACCGATAAGGGCAGCAGCCTCTTCGTACCCGTCCTCGCCAGGTAATGGCTGGATATAAGGCTGCAAAGGTGGAAGGGCAACCTTCCGTTTGCGAGGACCTGCAGCTGTAACCGACTCGTGGTTGGCCAGTACGCGCAAGCGCTGGGATGGCGTGAGTTTATCCTTCCGAACTCGGCGGAGAGATTCAATCGACCGTGAAGGGCGGTGGCGAAGCGGAACTTGAGTACTCGCCGAGCTGGAACTCGGCGGTAAAGCTGCCGCCGAGCCAGAGCCTGGCGTAGGAATAGCAGCTGAGTTGGAAGTCGAAGCCTGAGCACCAGTCGAGACGGATTGTCGCGAACAGATGCGCAACGCCACGACCCGGTCTTCACCGTCCGAAATTCGCATGACTTCCGGAAAAAGCTCGGCTAGCAGACGGCAAAGCGGAGCGTTAAGCTTGAGTGAAGCCGGATCCATTCCAGGGACGTCCAGGCCGGCTCCAGCCGCAACAGCCATGTGAGAATCATGCATGGGCACAAAGCCTTTGTGGTATTGGGTTCTAACCGTGAGGTAGCCACCCAGTCGCTAAGGCAACCGCCACAGAACCTTTCGGTGAAAAGCGAGGGTTCACCCCATTGGAGGATTATACATCCCGCGACGGAGTGACGGAGAAGGAATAGTGACATCCGAGAGCCTCGGTTGGCCTAATATAACCTGACCGAGGCTTCCTGGATTAGGCCGAGATAGGGCTCTGTACCCATCTCAGGTCTCTTGTCTCACGTCTGTACAGTCCCAAATCCGTACTTAAGGGTGAGTTGTCGACCCCTCGGTCGTACTTATTCTGAAACCTCGGAGGCCCCTACAGAGATTTGTTTACACTTGATATTTGTATATAGGCATAGGACAAAACATAGGATGACATACAGAGGCTCTCTGAGCCTCACATTAAGCAGTTTATAAAACGCAGTCTTCCCCCCAGCTAACAAGAGTCAAGTCCGACTTATGTAAGTGTAGATAGCTTATTTAAGTGCCAGGACACGCTCAGTTGTGTGGGATGCCTGTTGGTAGACTCAAGGTACATTGAACCGAGAGTTTATCCTGGTCAGGCCAAGCGTTGGTGTGGCCGAGAGATCGGAGGCGACAGCGAAGTGTCGTTACGTGTATACTTAGGGTCTATTAAGGTCCTAGTGTATATTTTGCTCCCCGTCGAGGTTATACCTCGACACCCCTGTATAAGGCCTAACACGCCGGTACCCTTTCCTCTGAGGGACTGCAGGGTTACGCGCGAAAGCGCAATATAACACCCTAGTCTATGCTCGTGGCGAGTGGTGTAGGTAAGGGTGACCTAAAACAACCTCGGTATACAGAAGCGCTTACAACCGACCCGGTGTAAGGGATCGTACCTGGTCTTCAGGTTTGATCCAACAATCGCTAACCTTCACGGGGAAGCGTGTGTTGTTGGTGAGAACTCACCCGATAAGTGAGAATTCTATCGTGTCCTACACGACAACTGGTGCCGCGACCCGGGATTGGTGTGACCTTCTGTGTGTTGCGGTTGTGTTAGGTTCTACCCTAACGAGCATTCCAGAGAGAGAAGAAGAGAGAAAATGGCGAAAGGAGGCAAGTCAGCGGTACCAGCAACACCGATGAAGTCAAGTGGAACACGCACCGAGCCTACGGTGCACCCTGGAAGTTCATTGTCGACACCACCGACATCTCGTTTGGTGACGATTGCCGAACGTTCAGGAAGTTTCGACAGGTCGGTTGGCTACTCCGACGCCAAGGAAGATGATGATGAAGAGTACCTGGAAGAGAAGGCAGCAATGCCCGACCTTTCGGAAGCCGCTGTGGTATCTGTAGGCCGCAGCGGAGGGGTGAGGTCGCTCGCGCGTAACCTCACCGAAGGGCTGGATGACGTAGCTGGTCCTGAACCAGCCACAGAGGACAGGGATGATGGGTCCGACGGCTTGAAGCCGTCGGCGATGACTGGGAAGACAACTTCTCGGTCGACAGGCAACCGGCCACCAGTCAATGGTGATACGCCGACTGCCAACAAGGTTCTAGGTCGCTACCCGGAACTCATGAAGACTAGGAGCAATTGGATGCAACTGTTTGGCCCGAAGCTGGTCCGCCAGGCTGTCTGGATGGACCTCGGGGGTGAGCTAGCTGTACCCATTGACTCAACGAGCACTCGACAAGTGGCTCAGGATACTGTGCTACTCCTCCGTGCTATGGGGTGCGAGCCTCAGAGGTATCCATCTGACGCCGCACTCAAGGATTGGACGCCGACTGATGCCGGCACAGCGTTGCGAAAGTGGAAGAAGAAGTTGCGGACGTCTTTCGGGGTGTCCGAGATTGGGGCAGGCCGTCAACCTATAGCCCGACGCGCACCGGAAGCGGCGGACCCATCAAAGGTCCCACTTCCTCAAACTCCCAAGAAGCGAGTCAGCGAGGGTTCCGATTCTGGCGTCTTTACGGCTACAGCCGAGGCTTCACCGTACATGCAAGACTCGCACATGGTGACACCAAGGTCTGCAAGTCGATCTGAGCGGCTAGCCGAGGAGACAGATAGTCTACGCCCCACTCCGAACACTCGTCAAGAGACCGGCCGACGTCCCGCCAGGAACTACGATAGCCCAGAAGACTCGTCGGACAGCGATAGTGACTTAGGTGACTTTGATTACCTCGATGGAGACCTCACCGAGGAATGGGCGCGCCAGATCCGCGAGCTGAGCAAAGCGGAGACTAAAAGCTCTACACCGAGGCATGAACTCGCAACCCACCTTCCACTCGGCAACATCAAGCCCTATTTTGGACTCCGGAACAAGAGCGAGAAGTCCATGCAATGGCTCCGAACCTTTATCTACGAGATGAAGGGAACGCACACGCCACCGAACGAGTGGTGTATGGCGTTCGAGCTCAGTCTCCAAGATGGAGCTTTACATTGGTACCGACAACTTCCACGCAAGACTCGTCGTACGTGGAAGTTGTTGAGCGACGCATTTATCAAGTACTATTGCTCACGGTTTACTCAGTCTGCGAAGGCTCGGTATTATTCAGCGAAACGAGAGGACAAAGAGCACGTGTGTGATTACCTCAATAGGCTTAACGGCTATGCCCGCAATGCCGGAGTGCAGTTCGAGAACGGTGGACGCGACGCCAAGGACCATGTGGAACACTTTCTGGATACGTGTGATGACCGAGGTCTGGAAGAGCGTCTGTGTCACGTCCGAGTTAAGGATATTCATGACCTCGAAGATATGGTCAACGACATCCTCCGTCGTCGGGAACGTAAAACATCCCGAGAGTCGTCAGGACGCCGTCCGAAGAACCAAGAAGACAGCCGCCGACATGATGGTAGGCGCACAGAGGGTTCGCGAGACAGCTATCGCCGTGATCGACATGACCGAGAACGCCGTCGCGACGATTCACGCACGAGAGTCACGGTAGCGAACGCGCTAACTGACCTCGTCGCTGCATTGAATGTGAACGACACTACTAGGTCCCGATCAAACCGCCCAGAGACGCGCCATCATGGTTATGACAGCACCGAGACATCTAGCGACGACGAACGGCGCCGGGACGGCAGCCGATGTTCCAGTGAGAGCTCCGACAGCGATTCTAGTCCCGACGGTGAATACGGTCATGTTGCAGCCGCCAACGACAGTGAACGCCGGACCGCTGCAGAGGGTACTTTTGCCCGGTCCGACCACCGACACCCCAGGAGCGGTAATGGTCACTTCAACAAAGACCGAGGCTACGGACGAGACAACCGACAGCGCCAGTACGGCCCTTGTGCAGCCTGTGGCAGTATGTCGCACTCCGTGCATTACTGCTACAGGCGATGCAAGTTGTGCAAGCAAGTGCATGATGTTGGAAAGTGTGACGCCCTAAATCAGCTCACCAACCTCCTGCGATCAAAGGTCGACGAGAAAGATTTCACGCCTGAGCTGCAAAGCTTAGTGTTCGGGAATCATTTAAACTAGGCAGCCCGCCAACCGAAACTGGGTTGGTCCCAATCGGGCTGCCACAGTTAACCGAACCTGCAATAGACGCCGACTATATGTTTGCGTTCGCGGGTGAGGTAAATTGGCCCGAAGACCGAGAGATTACAAGTGTGACAACGATGGAAAATGAAAAGGAGAGAGGTGTATACCTCAGTGAGTGTGGAGCGAAAGAAGGGAGTATTGGCGAACCTAGTGGCCGCAAGACCGAGGGTTCGATTGCTAGTATGTCCCGAGTTGAACGATCGCCCCGAAGTCTCGTCCCGAGGACGAAGTTGCTCCCGGGTGAGAGATTGGGGTGGTGGTCGTCCCAACGGTACGACAAGAGGAAGAGAATGAGAGCTTTGGTCAAGGGGGCGGTAAATGACGTGCGAACGAAGGTCCTGTTGGACACTGGAGCCAACGTCAGCGTGATCTCGGCGAACTACGCCAAGCGGTTGCGGTTGCGTGAAGTCCCAGACCACGGCCGAAGCTTGGAAGTACGGGGAATTAACCCTGGAGTGCTAGAGACTCGTCGACGAGCGCTCGTGAAGATCACCCTGGGATGGGAGCGAGTGTACGAGTTTGAGATGTGGATCATGAACCACAGCGCAGGAGTCGATGTGGTCCTCGGAACGGACTTCATGATTCCGGCAGGTGTCCGGCTAGACCTGCTAGTTCCACGGGACAGCTAGACTGCCTGATGAAGTGATGGTGCCACTGATTAAGTCGCTGAGCGCTGCGGATGACGAACCCTATGGCACTCAGGTAGTTGGTGGACCGACCGAGGATTTGTATATCCCCGGTCATGAGTGGCGAGAGTTCCGGCTTAAGTGCAAACGACCCCCTCGGGACACTCACGAAGTTTGGGTCCGACGGACGGAGAGACTAGTCCCGACGGTAACGAGGTTTAGACGGGGGCACCCGACGTGGATCCGGCTGACGAATGTGACACCGAGCGTCGCTAATTGCTCGAAACATGAGTCGGTTGTGTTATGGGTACCGATAGGCGAACTTCTGCGTGAGCCTGGGTACGTACGCCTACGGTCTAACAAGTATAAGGAGTGGCAGATCCTTGCCTACGCGGAGAGCCGTGACGAGACACTGTTTGAACGAGAACGCGTGCTCTACGAATGCTGGCTAGCCGAACAACCGCCTGTGGTCGAGCGCAGAGAGTATCCGACACCTCAGAATATTCTCACTAGAGGCGCCGAGGGTTCGGACCCAAGCGAAGAGGTTCAAGTCTACTGCGCCGAGGAGTTGGAGCCCACGCTAGAGTCAGGGAATGACGACCGAGTGTTCGAACAAGCTCAGAGGCAGTCCCCGACTCACGCTACAGACGATGCCGCGTGCACCGAGTCTTCAACTGGGGTGACATCCGAGAATATCGGCACCCCGGTCCAGATTCTGGACGAGCCAGACGACCGAACCATACATACCCCGTGTCCTACTAAAGATCAAGAGTGCATATTGAACGCAGCCTACGTGTCCGCAATGCACGAGATTGCAGCAGGGATCGAGGCGGGGCGAGACGTTGAAGAAAATGACGTGTCCGAGCATTTGGTGAACGACATCGAGCTCACCGACTACGCACAGGAATTGGCATTCCTGCCTGACCTGACCGAGATTACGGTTACCGCTTTAGATTACACCGGTCCGAATGTTCAGAATAGGGACCTGGACGAGGGTCAGCAGCAGAAGCTGGTCGACGTGTTGAAGCGTCACGAGGAGATCATGATCTCAAGTGGCAATGCGCTACCACCACCGGCATACGGTGTGGTGTGCGATATTGACGTGCAGGGGCACGCGCCCATCAAACAGAGGGCTCGGAGGACGCCGTTGCGATTTCCCGGGAAGCTGTACGAGCTCCTGAAATGATTGCTACGGGCGGGTCTGATTACCTTCTCGGACAGCCCGTGGGCGTCCCCGATTGTGATTGTCCTGAAAAAGAACGGTGTCGATATCCGTCTGTGCATTGATTACAAGATGGTGAATGCAGTCACAGCGATCGTGGAATACGCCATGCAACTCGTTGACGACCTTTTGACGGATATGGAAGCCTACCTATGGTTCTGCTCGTTGGATGCGGCGAGCGGATTTTGGACCATAATGATGACACGGAGAGCTCGGAAGATCTCTGCATTTGTCTGCGCACTGGGGCATTTTGAGTGGCTACGGATGCCATTTGGTCTCAAGAACGCACCGATGATCTACCAGCGGATGATCGACAATGCCCTTTGGGGATTTGTCTAGCCAAAAGGCGGGTGGTCGCAATTCGCGAAAGCCATGCGTGAAGCCGAAGAACAGACCAAAGACGCCCGGGCAGTCGCTACCGAGGATTGTAACCAGCTTTCACAGGCTCCACCGAGGGCTCGAACCCAAGTTCGAGGCCGACCGAGAGTCTTCTACTGTTATGGACGCAGTGTCCCTGTTGGTGAATAGTCCCACGGGTGACATATTTGCGAACGGCGAGTCGGACGAGTCTTCGCTGGTTCCGGTGTTCGACCGACGATCCTTCGTCGACGACATATGCTTCGGTAACGAGACGTTCGACGGCTGTTTAGCGACGCTGGACCGACTGCTCCAACGCTTCACAGAGTGTCGGATCAGCGTCAGCTTCACGAAGAGTATATTCGTGCAGTCCAAAGTGGACTTCCTGTCCCATGAAGTCTCGTCCGAGGGCATTCGAGCCGATCCGAAGAAGATCAAGGCAGTGACGGAGGTCCCTTTTCCAACGTCAAAGAAAGGTATGCAGTCGTTCCTGGGTGCGCTCAACTATTACAGTCGGTTCATCCAAGACTTTGCAGTGTACGGCGCTGCGTTGTACCACTTGAAGGACGCAGATTTTGCACCTGGGGGTGACCTCACGGTGACCAATCGAAGCTTCGCAGCACTTCAGCAGAAGGTAATGGACGCCCCGATATTACGGCACTTAGACCGAGACAAAGAGGTGCACGTCATGCTCTTCGCGAACGAGTGGGCGCTGAGATCTACTCTCATGCAAGAACACGACGACAAGTTATACCCCGTTCGGTTTTGCGGACGTGTCCTCAAGGATGCCGAGATGAACTATCATCCGGCTGAGAAGGAGATCTTGGCCCTTCTACCGCTGCTAAAGGTGTGCTATACTCAGCTCGCAGGTCGGACCATCCACGTATATACGCGGTTTTCGACACTCGATTGGGTACATAAGTCCAAAACATTGTTCGGACGCACGACCCAGTTCGCAGTCATGCTGTCCCCGTGGCACTTAGTGGTGCAGCGGGTGAAGGAACGAGACTGCTTTTTCGCTCAGCTACTTCAAGCGGGGTTGACAAGTTTCGTCGACCTAGATGACTCGTTAGCACAAGTTGCACCACCAACCAAAGGGTCACCGAGCATTAGGATGGACCCGAACCTGCTGTACGCACGGCTACCGAGGTCCTACCAAGGCCTAGTGCTGTCATTCGACGGTTCAGCTAAGACCGAGAAACACGGTGGCTATGGCAGTTGTGCATGGATATTGTGGAGATTACCGGAGTGGACTATAGTGACCGCTGCGAGTGCTTACCTCGAGGCGACCACGGTGAACCTCGCCGAGTATGCGGGAATGAACAACGGAGTACAAGCTGCATTAGAACATACGACCGAGGACTTAGTCATCGTGGGCGACTCGAGACTCGCAATCCAGCAGTCCCTAGGGGTGATCGCATGTCGTAAGGAGTCACTGTTGGCCCAACTGAACCGCCACCGAGAGCTCACAGCCAAGTTCCGATCGGTGAAGTACTTGCACGTGGTCCGAGAGTTCAATGCCGCTGCAGATGCGCTTGCAAGCGAAACTCTCGAGAGCAAGGTGTCTAAAATGGTGTCGACCGAGACCAGGCTGTCAGAATTGGTTGCGCTAAACCACATTCAAGACGTCATCTACGAACCAACTGCCAAGGCCGAGACCGGGGACAAACCATCGGTCAACACGGTCCGAGCACATGTGAGAACAGGCTCTCCCCGTCGCGGAACTTTTTTCGATTTTGTGCAAGACGACACTGAGACCGGACGACTAACGGTGACCACCCCGCAACAAGCTAAAGTTAACGAGAAGCGGATCAGATTCTCCAACGAGACCTCGATAGTCGACCGAAGAGAGGCGGACAGTCAAGACAAAGCGAATGATGTGCCTACCAAAGCTCAAAACCACGTGCGAGAGGAGCAACTGACCACCGAGGATTCAACTTCAACAGCTCCGAGTGCAAACGACATAGACCCTCTGACGGTCCAACGAGAGCGTCGGAGACAGATTGCAGTAGCCCAAGACGAGGGGTTGAGGTGGTCTAACCTTAGGACGATGCTCCGTGGCGAGGATTCGAAGCTCGGTTATCGAGCAGCGAGAGATTCATGGAAAATGTCTGACCGATTCACGCTAAGTGAGGATAATGTCCTGTATTACCTCGGGACGAGCCGCCGGATGAGCGACCGACAGCTAGAAGAGACTATCCTACGTCTGGTAGTGCCCTCAACGATGGTCCAAGAGGTATTGCAAAACTGCCATGACTCGCTAGAAGGCGGCCACCAAGGCATTGTTCGACCCTTCAACAGGATCAGACGTCGTTGCTCAAACTAGGGTCTGGAAAGCAAACTGACGCATTAGCATGGCGCCGAGAAGTGAACCGCTAACAGGAGATCGCACTGGAAATGGCTAAAGAGTATCAAGCCACTGAGAAGTCTCGGAGAGCCCGGAAACACAATGAAGCACTTAGTGGAAGAGAGCAAGCGGCTATACCGAGTACTGGTCGACGAGCCTTCGGACGAAGCACACTCTGTCCCAGAGGCAGCAGATGACACCCCGGTCACCGCACCGAGGCCATTGTTTGAGCCTGGCGATCGGGTGTGGCTGTACATGGAACGAGTGAAACCAGGACTGACGAAGAAGCTAGCACACCAATGGCATGGGCCATTCCGAGTGAAGAGAAAGGTCGAAGTGTTCGCATATGAGTTGGAACTACCCGACCGAAGCGGGTACAGGTTCTACCCTGTGGTGCATGCATCTCGACTCAAGGCTGTGAACGAATTCGGAAGTCGACGAAGAGTCGGCTGACATCGGAGGTGACAGAGGAAACGAGACTAGATTTCGACGAGGAATTGCTTCCCGAAGATAGCTGGGAGCCTGATCAACTCGACGGCGAATATGAGGTCGAGGCTATTCTTGACGACCGCGTCCCGTTATCCACAAGCACCGAACGAGCCGTCCGAGAGTTCAAAATGAAGTGGTTGGGATATGATGAACCAACATGGGAACCTGCGTCCAATTGTCGTGTGGAGGTCTTCTCTATGACTACTTGAGAGAGAAGCGCAGAGACCGACGGTTGCAAATGGTCCAAGTCACCGACGAAGCCTAAATGGAACGTCACCGACGATTGACCTGCCTGCAGGGCCAGTACAGTCTGCAGTGACAGACGATAAAAAGCTACTGTACTGAAATGAGAATCCTCGGTGGAGCCGGTACAGCCTACAGAGAGGAGTGATGAAAATTACTGTACCGAAAATTGCATATTTGCATGTGAAGTAAACATACTCGTGAATTGGAGACCGAGCTGACGAAGCAGTTGGAACACTGCTGCTGGCCGTGACTGGCGTCGTTGCCACGGAAAGTGATTGAGACGTCGACCCAAACCGAGACAGTCCTGTGGTGAAGTGGATTGGAAAGATTTGGCATCGGAATATCCAGGAAAGATCCGATTTGGACGTGATCGGACCTGAAGTCATGTGATTGGAGTAGATGACGAGCTGATGTGGATGGATCTGGTTATGGATCCAGTTGATTGATAAGATTGGTGGAGATTAGTGGTATCCTGGGTGGGACGTGATGGATGGATTGGCATACGATCTATACACATACCCAGATCCGAAGGGCCGGAAAGATCACATATGATATGGATGATGTGGGACTGGCGTGATTATGAGATGGATGTAGCAGTACGTATTAGCTCTATGGAAACTGGTGATCTAAGCCTAGATGTCCAGATCTAAGCCATAAGTTATATCCGTGAAGTCCAGGATGGTTAACATATCGGTTTTCATTCGGGGAACATGGATCAGGACTAACGGATCCCTATCCCTAGGCGGATCCGAGTGATCTGGGATCGAGCTATATTACGACGAAGCTGGATGGTGATTGGAGGATTAACAGCATGGTGCAAGCTTGGATATATTGCAATTACGCTTATTACGAAGTATTATCATGGGGTCAACTGTGGAAGTTCTAGATCAAGGCGATCTAGCCGATCTAGCCGATCTAGCCGATCCACAATTGGATCAGCATGATCTGGCTTATTAAGGCATGATCTGACTTGGGAGACGTGTGATCTGGATATTACAAGGCCTGGTGACGATACTGGAGAAAGGAGAAGTCCAGATCACAACATTGCGACTAGTGATCTAATGTTTATGGTTCAGATCCAGGGTGATCTGCAACGATGTCGACTGTCATGATGGTGAGGACAAGAAAGGACAAGAATCAGGATAGCGTAATCAGTCGATGTGTCGTTAAGGATAGGATACAGGATGGGATAGGTCTTAACATTAAATCAGAACCGAATTTGCATCGTACGACACAAGTGCTTCGCTACGCGCCTGGAAACGGGAACTACATTGGCCCTACGGTATTAATAGCGATTTAGGTGTATAGATCTAGGGTGGTTGATAATATCTAGATAATACATTGGCTAGATCCAACCTTCTAGTATCTTACCCTAAGTGCAGATCCAAGATCACGGTATTAATTGCTTAGCCGGTAGATCTTCGGTTTCCCAACGATCAAGATCGCGCTATAGGAAACGCCAAGCAGTCAAAGGACCCCGCGTAAAGGGAAATCAACGAGAAAGGAATTACTACAAGGCCGGATCCAGATCTAGACCGCCGGATCCAAGCTTGATCTAATCGCTTGGACTCCGGATCTACTACTTGCGAGTGGTGTGAAGACTTCCACGCTACTCTACGACCCCAACGTCACGCCAAGACGTTCAACCAAACACCGATCGAGCAACTTAGCAGCCACCAAGAGAGGAAGATCCAGCCCAACCGACGGGTACACAAGGTAAGCAAGTTCAGCAGATCACGGATCATCGGAGGACCCCCTTCGTTAGTCGGTGTTCGGACATTGGTGGGAAGTTGGATCTAGCGATCTCACAGATTTTGCTGATCCCGCTACACCACAATGGTGCGCGTGCCCGGATCTGTTGGCGACTCGGGATTTCACCGTGAGTCTCAAGAAGATGTTCAAGTGAAGGTTGAATAAGGGGAACAAGTGTCATCGGACCTCGGATCGACGATGATGCCGCTGAATGAATCAAGATCCGCGGATCAGCAGAGCGCTAGCAGGAACTCTGCTGACGGAAGAGAGGTTGATCTGGATCCAGATCTACCTCCACAGGTCCCCACGGGGACCCCGGCGGATCTCGACGCAAGTCGAGATCCGTCAACAAAACAAGGGAAGGTGAAAGCGGAACCGTACAGATTGGTCAGATCTCCGGTCGAACCTTCACTATATCTACCCAAAGATCCTCCGGCCTCTAGATCCGAGAAGAAGAAGTAAAAAAGAAGCTACCACGAAAGAAGATGAAAGCTCCAGAGATGGAGGACGAAGATCAAATCGGATCAAAACCCAGATCCAGATCGGGACAAGGTTGGCCTGATGAGGATCTGGAGAATCTGTTCTACCACAAGGTACTTCGCGAGTTCCTGGATCCAGATCCTGTGATGCGGATCCTGAGGATGAAGCAGATCCGGGATCTAAGGGAAGCCGTATCAGCTCCGATCAAGACTGTCAACAAACTAGAAGCAGTCAAGGATTTATGACGACTGTTGAAGGAAGCAGGAATGACCACTGGAGCTTTCGATGCGGATGATGTCTTTGATCTGGATCTGAAGGTGATCCAGACTGCCACTAAGGATCTATTCTCCAAGCTCGAGATCCTCGTCGGCGAGATCCCGCAGATCACAGATCCAGTGCCATCACCCCCGGCAAGTATTACGGATCGCCAAACGTCCTCATCACATTACGCATCGGCTGCCGAGGACGAATCCGACCTCTTGTTGGAACCTAAGCGAATGTCTCTGGGACCGTCCGGTACTTCAATGCTGGAGGCGCGATCCAAGATCCAACGTCGGAATCAGCCGAGATCCGGCCGCTCAAGGACGATCCCGGCCTCCGAAGACCAGATCACAGCAGCCACAACGTGAGATGCCTCATCAGGCACCTTGCAGAAGTATTTCGAAGCAGCCATGAGTAGATTCCTGGCGGAACAGCGAGGGCCGATCATGGATCAAGGAGCGGTGAAGGTACAGGATCCAGGATCGCAAGATGTAGACATGGAATCTGTAAGATCTGAACACAGCGCATCTCGATGGGAGTATGATCCAGACGATATCGACTTCCCATGGCCGCTCGAGCAACGGTAGCGACAGCCACGACCGGATCAGCCGGATCAACCATGATCCAGAGAGTCCGGATCTCCGCGATTTCAGACCTCAAAGAATTCACGGGGAAAGATCAAGACGAAGATCGGGCCAGAGCGTGGATTGGCAAAGTGAAATCGGCGTTCATGCGAGATCAAGCTTCCGATGAAGAAAAATGTCTGACCTTTGCGGATCTATGGGCTGTATCCGCCAAGAATTGGTATCGGTAACTAAGCAGATCCACCCGTAACAAATGGTCGGATCTACTTCAAGCTTTCCAGATCCAGTACTGCGGATTGGGGGTATCAGTGGCTAGACAATACTATCATGCCCGACGCCGACCAGAAGAATCTCCCCTCGATTATCTTTACCGCCTAAATGTTGCCGGATTACGCGCAAAGTTGAAGATCAAGGACGGTAATGCGAAGGATCGACACGAACATGTGGATCATTATATTGAAACTCTGGAAGATCAAGATCTAGCTGACAGGCTGACTCTGCTACGGCTATCCGACGCGGATGATCTGGAGGAAGTGTTACGAGCCCGTGAACGTGCGAAGAGCAGGCAGAAGAAAGCCGCATTCGGATCCAGCAAGTACCGGCAGAAAGCGACTAATCCAGCACCTGTTGCTACGATGAAACATGTCCGCGCGGTACAGATCCGGACGGTAGAGTCTGAATCTGAGTCTGGATCCGACGGATCGGATGGATCTGACTCGGACGGAGACAATCATCGGCGGATCTACCTGGCAGCTGAGCAGGAGGTGATTCCAAAGACAGAATCCGCTATGGAGAAGGTCGAGCAAGCACCAATCATCCACAAGCCGACGGATCAAACCCCACCAGATCATAGATCCCGGACCCAGAGCGGCGGATCCGATCGGAATCGTTGCTCACACTGTGGATCCAAGAAGCATTCAGATCTAGGATGCTGGAGACGCCTCACTTGTCATAAGTGCGGCAAGCGAGGACATCCGGCAGATCACTGCCTCTTTGTGTGCCGGGGGTGCGTGGAATTACATGATATGGGAAAATGCCCTATGGAAGAGTTCTACAACCAGATCCGCCAATGGTTCAACCCAGCCAAACATGCAGGTATGCTTCCGGAATCTGCAGAAAAGATGTTAAACTAGGACGCTCGCCGGGTTGGAATCCGGTACGAGCCGAGCGCTCTCGATACTGCATCTATGCATTTGTGAACAAGAAATCGGTAGATCAGGGTAACAAGATCCCAGATCTACGCGGTAATACATGTGATCTGAATGGAAACCGTGCTGTCGCAATCTCAAGTGTCCGCCAGGCGGATGATTACTCCAGATCTGAAGTGACCATGATGGTGGACCTCCATCCAGGAGAGATAAGGGGTTACTGGAAGCAACAGGATCCAGATCTGTGGTTCCAGCCCACAGACCAGGAGAATATACCAGTGATTCAAAAGCCAAGTCAGATCAAGGAGATCCGAAGATCCGAAGTTATGGATCTCTTGCCAGGGGAATCTCGGGGATATTGGAAACATTATGCCCGGGAAAATGGTTCCGACAAGCCAAGATCACCGGTAAGATCAACAATGAGAAAGGGATCTTGCTCTTAGATACAGGCGCCGAAGTGTCCATAGTGGATACGGCCTTTGCTCGTAAGGTTGGGTGCTATATCGATACGAGCCAGATCCAAGATTGCGTTGGGATTGGTGAAAGTGTTACAGGACAGAAGGGAGAACCCGGATCAAGATCACTATGGTCGGGTCGCTGGTTTACTTTTTCGATATTTGGGTTGGAGATCTGGCAGGCCAAGATGCCATCCTGGGTATGGATTTCATGGTACCGGCGGGGATCCGATTGGATCTAGCCTATGGATCTATAAGCTTACCTGATGAAGTGCGGATCCAGCTCAGTGGGCGTCGACAGCTCTATAGCGACAAAGCCCGGCTGGTAACTGTAGGAGAACATATCCAGATCGAGATCGGGCAATCAGTAGAACTTCAACTACACCTCCGGATGTCAGATCACGAGAAGTTCTGGGTTACCAGGGGGGATCGTTGGGTACCTACGGTGGTGAAAGGCCTCGGAAGGAGACGGTATCTGCAGATCACCAACATTAGTGATAAGACGATCACATTACAAAAAGATGTGAGGATTGGGATCTGGCTAGCGGGTGATCATATTCCGCGAATGCCAGGTTTTGTCTCGGTCGGATCACGTCGATATATGGAGTGGCAAAATCTGGCGCTACAAGCTTCTGTCGAAGGCGATTCCGAGTAAGTGGACCTCCCAGCGGAACCACCTGAAATTACGGTAGATTGACCGTCCTACCCCTCTCCTCGCGCAATTTAAAAAACTAAGGTCTCGTAGGTACAAGAGTCAAGATCAGCTCGCAGAAATGTCGAGGATCAGAAAACCCTGGATCGACTGGATCTTACGAAGATTTCAGCCGCACAAGTAGATCCAGCGTCTAGGACCAAGGATCAATTGCTTGTGGACTCGGATCCACCTGATCTGACCTCAGATCAACTGAGAGAGGTCGGGGAGAGAGGTCAGAGTGCAGATCAAGCGAGTTTAGATCAGGGGATGGGTGATCCGGATCTAATCATTGGAAGGTCTGTAGTCGATGATCTACCCGAACCAATACCTACCACAGTACTGGAGGCGTCGTCAAGAGAGTTGGGCGACCCCGTACAAGCGCCGTCTATAGATCTCCACCCAGTTATCCAAGATCTGACTATAGAGCGCGGGGACCAGGCGATCCCTCCAGTTTGGGATCGGATCCGAATGTCCATTACCATGAAGATAGCGATCTGTGTGCGGAGGATATGGATCAGGAGTTGGCTGTCATACCAGCGATTAGCCCTACAACGGATAAGGTCAGGATCGAGGATGAGGATAAGCAGGATACAATTACGCTGAACAGATTGAACGAGGTGCAAGTGGTCAAGAGGGCGGATCAGGCGGCCCAGATCACGGCAGTGGTGACACGATCAGGCTCGCGATCTACGATACGGACGGCTTCAGATTCCCAATCATTACGGGAGGAAGTAGTTCGGGATCTCAGGATCGATCGGATCCGACAGGCCCAAGACGAGGAGGCGTGGATCTCGGGATTAAAGAAATATCTGAATGGGGATCTGCAAGATCTGACTCAGCAGGAAGCCAAATCATATGCTAATCTGGCAACCGACTATGACTTGGATCATCACGATCTACTGTTCTACTGCCCTTCTACGAGACCGACGGATGCAGATCGAGATAAGCTGATGCGACTAGTGATCCGGAAACTCTACATCAGGACGTACTACATCACTACCATGTGAGCTTGGAAGGTGGACACCAAGGGATCGGCCGAACTTATCAGCGGATCCGGGATCACTTCCATTGGAGAGGTCTGTACAAGAGGGTCCAGAGATACGTGGGCGAATGTGTGGATTGCGAGACTGGTAAGAGCAAACCTCGGATCCAAGGAGAGTCCCCAGGTAATCTTCAGGCAACGTATCCTTTCCAGATCATAGCTATGGATCACATCCCGTCCTTACCTAGATCGCATAAAGGGAATACGGAATTGTTGATCTTCGAAGATCTATTCTCTGGATACGTGATCGCGAAAGCCAGCTCATCAAGAACCGCTCAGACCGCCGCCGAATCATATGAAGAATGTGTTTTCCGAAGATTTGGAGCTAGTGAAGCAATTAGGCATGATCGTGAACCAGGATTTATGTCCGACTTCTTTCGAGCGTTCAACAAGATCTTAGGTCAACGTCAACGCGCGACGATGGCATATCGCCCTCAAGCTAACGGATCTGCAGAACGCATGGTACAAACCACAACTCAGGCGATTAAGATGTATGTTGCAAGATCTGGATCAACGAGATTGGGATGAATATGCTGAGAGGATTACTTTCGCGATTAATACCGCACATGATCGGATCCGAGGAGAAACACCTTTCTACATGGTTCATGGATGGGATCCTCGATCCACATTGGAAGCGGTGATCCCGGTAGGAAGTACACGAAGGCATGATCGGGATCCACGACGATGGAGATATCGGATCCATCGGTACTATCAACAAGTTCGAGAACAAGTTAATCAACGGTTGCGGGAAGCGATCTCAGATCGAGCGGATCTACACAATCAGGAGATCCGTCCACATCAGATCGAGGTCGGGTCCCAAGTGTGGTTATATTTGGATCGGGTGAAAGAGGGGTATGCCAAGAAACTAGCGCATCTGTGACATGGGCCATTCCGGATCGCAGAGAAAGTTGGAGAACACGCGGTGAGATTGGAGATCGCAGGATCTGAATATCACATTTTTCCTGTGGTACATGTAGCCAAATTGAAGCTCCCAGATCGACCATTGATACGACTTACTGTGGAAGATCAAGATCGTCTTGATTTCGATAAAGATCTGCTCCCGGGGGATAGCTGGATCCAAGATCGTGAACCAGATGAATACGAAGTGGGGAAGATCACTGATATGCAATCTGGACGAAGGACTAGATATGGGCGGATCTACTGTGAATTCCTTGTGTATTGGCGAGGATATGATAATCCGACTTGGGTGGATGAGGCAGATCTCAACTGTGGCACCCTGCTACACGTGTTTCTGCGAGATCGAACTAATCGTAATCGGTTCGGGGTGATGCAGTCTCACGAAGAATTGTGAGATTGCAATCTATGACGGGTGAGCAGGTCATTGTCATGGAGAAGTTGGTGGAAGGATCCACATGAAGGATGTGAATCAGTGGATTGGGTCTGCATATGGATATGTTTGGATTTGGCGATAACAAGAGAAAAGCAACAAGATCGGGCTGTTCAAGATCATCATAGTCACATTGGATCTATAAATATCTACGCCATCAAGACCTGACTTGAGAGGACGACCAGAGTCTGACGACAAAAACGAATCATGATTATGGGGCATAGGCCATGGTTGTTATCATGACTGTAAGCTACACGGATCAAGAGGATTACAAGATGGGATATATTGATGGAAGTGAAAGCTGATATATGTGAATTCGATGAAACCGAAGGCAAACTAGCGCATCCAGAAATCTTGACGAATATGAATGACAAGTTTCGACTACCAAAATCGACTACCGAGAACGACTATCAAAATCGACTGGCGAAAATTACACATCAGTAGTTCGAACGCGGTGTTGCACCATCTGTCTCCAGTATTCCTATCCAAGGAATCCGAGATCCACTCCAGTGTTGTTGATTAGCTACGCAGGCGATTTTGTTTATGACTATTCCAGATGTGGTGCTGATTAAGACGTGCACGCAGTGAAGTTGTTGTGCAACTACAACTAGCGTACAGGAGGCGGCTGTGGTGAAGTGGATCACTAAGAATTTACGAAATGTTGGTTGTCACGATATAAAGCTATGAATCGTGAATCCATGATCCGCAGTTGGGATCCAGATCTCGATGATCAATGATCTAGAGATATTACGTCGGGATCAAGCGGTGATCTGGGACCCGTCAGTGGAGGTCTATATGCTGGGAATGAACATGGAGATATAATGTGTGGAAGAGAATGACGTGGAGGACTGGCGATAACGAGGTTATATGCATGCATATTGGATCTATATTGCGGGATCTAAGGATCTAGATCCATGCGATCCAAGATCACCTAACGCCTGGGATTTACCTCCGGAATCTAGATCCAGGTCTATGGATCTGGATCCACAGCTGAATATAAGTGATCCGAGTTCCCGCACATTGTCTAGATTAAGTGGTGATCTGGAGACTGGCGGCATGTATTGGGCTTAAACAAGCTGTTAATAGGCATATCGCAAAGTGCTATGGTTGGATCCGGCCGGGAAGCACCAGATCAAGGTGGTCCGATAGATCCACAATTGGATCAAGTATGATCTAGCCTATTGGGAGTGATCTGATGCGTGAAGCATGTGATCTGGATATTACAAGGCCTGATGACGATATTAGTGAATGGAAGAGTCCAGATCACGACATAGCGACTTGTGATCTGATGTTTATGGTCCAGGTCACAAGTGATCTAATGTTATGGTTCAGATCCAAGGTGATCTGCAACGATTGTCGACTGTCATGATGGTGAGGACAAGAAAGGACAAGAATCAGGATAGCGTAATCAGTCGATGTGTCGTTAAGGATAGGATACAGGATGGGATAGGTCTTAACATTAAATCAGAACCGAATTTGCATCGTACGACACAAGTGCTTCGCTACGCGCCTGGAAACGGGAACTACATTGGCCCTACGGTATTAATAGCGATTTAGGTGTATAGATCTAGGGTGGTGATAATATCTAGATAATATATTGGCTAGATCCAACCTCCTAGTATCTTACCCTAAGTGCAGATCCAAGATCACGGTATTAATTGCTTAGCCGGTAGATCTTCGGTTTCCCAACGATCAAGATCGCGCTATAGGAAATGCCAAGCAGTCAAAGGACCCCGCGTAAAGGGAAATCAACGAGAGAAGGAATTACTACAAGGCCGGATCCAGATCTAGACCGCCGGATCCAAGCTTGATCTAATCGCTTGGACTCCGGATCTACTACTTGCGAGTGGTGTGAAGACTTCCACGCTACTCTACGACCCCAACGTCACGCCAAGACGTTAAACCAACACGATCGAGCACTTAGCAGTCATCAAGAGAGGAAGATCCAGCCCAACCGACGGGTACACAAGGTAAGCAAGTTCAGCAGATCACGGATCATCGGAGGACCCCCTTCGTTAGTCGGTTGTCCGGGCATTGGTGGGAAGTTGGATCTAGCGATCTCGCAGATTTGCTGATCCCGCTACACCACGCTACTTAGTGTCGATCTCGATCTGCGTAACATCAGGAGGGACAATCTTGTATATCCCTGCCCGGAATAGCGTAGATGAAGAAAGACTTGTGTAGTAGAAGGTAAAAACAACTCTGAATTAATGGTTAATATCTTATACTTCCCATCTGTGGCTCTCCATAATGCACTGGTCCATAATACCTGCAATAAAACTAAGATCGATATTACCTGCCGAGATCGATATCGCGTGGGCAATCTTCTTGGGCGGGGATGATGGCGCATGCATTCACTTGGTCGTTATAGTGAGTGTCACTATATCGAGGATCACCATAGGGAGGAATTGCGCTCGATCTCAATTGACGGGACAAGATCGGAGTCAGAAAACTTCTTATCCACTTCACCACACTTTTTTCAATAGCCAATCGAAGCATCTGAACTATTACACTTGTACAATCGTCCTGGTATTTAGTTTGAAGAGAGCGATCGATAAAAACACGGTTTTTAAAGCTGATGCCTTCGATACTCAATTTCAGATTCGTGGTTTATGGCACAACTAGGATGGAGAGACGAACGTATTCACGTGTCGTCGATGAGATTAAGGGCGACCCCACCTTGGTGGCACCGGATTATTGCTTTCTTTAGTGGATGACCGGAATCCTGCTCAGATAGTACTATCAATCAGAAATGACTCTATCCAAAGACGAATCAACCATCATTTCTTTTCCTGCGGCGCATATTTACTTGTGGATCCCGCAATCCCAGCCGACTTAATGCGTATTCAATTGTCCCTGCTTATAAGCCGAATTTACGTGGCACAGATCGAAGACTTCAACACTTGCGTTGCTCACGCTCGTGTTGCGAATGAACACACTATTGG